>CAUYLG010042538.1:0-59038 GCA_963573385.1 Cacajao melanocephalus | reverse complement strand
GCGTATACTGAGAAGCGCCGCGCCGTGCCGGGGCGCTGGCAAAACAGCTGCACCGGCCAAAAGAGTCACGCTGGTGACCCGTGTGGCTCCTCTGCCGGGAATCTCCCAGTTTGTGGGCAACAGAAATTCATCTGTAATTGCGGCGTCCACTCGCTCTCTGCGCTTTCACTGGGAGCTACAATCCTGAGCTGCTGTTAATCAGCCATCTTGGATCTCTCCCTGTACCACATTTTCTTTATGCATTCATCTGTTGGTGGACACTTAGGTTGCTTCCAAATCTTGGCTGTCATGAATGGTGCTGCAATAAACATGGAAGCTCAGGTATCTCTTTGATATACTGATTTCCTTACTTTTGTGCATATACCCAGCAGCGTGATTGCTGTATCATATGGTAGCTCAATTTTGAGTTTTCTTAGGAACCTCCAAACTGTTCTCCATAATAGTTGTAATAATGTACGTTCCCACCAACAGTGTATAAGGGTTCTTATTTCTCCACATTCTCTCCAGCATTTATTATTGCCTGTTTTTTTTTTTTTTTTTGGAAATAAGCCATTTTAACTAGGGTTAAATGAGATTATATCTCATTGTAGTTTTGATGTGCATTTCCTGGATGATCAGTGATGCTGAATACTTTTCATATGCCTGTTTGCCATTTGTATGTTTCCTTTCGAGAAATGTCTTTTCACTCTTTTGCCCATTTTTAATGAAATTATTAGATTTTTTTGTAAAGTTGAGCTCCTTGTATAGTCTGGTTATTAACCCCTTGTTAGATGGATTGTTTGCAAATATTTTCTCCCATTCTGCGGGTTTTCTCTTCATTTTCTTGATTGTCTCTTTTGCTGTTCAGAAGCTTTTTAACTTGATGTGATTCCATTTGTTCATTTTTGCTTTGGTTGCCTGTACTTGGAGGGTATTGCTCAAGAAATTTTTGCCCAGACCAATGTCCTGGAGAGTTTCCCTGATGCTTTCTTGTAGTAGTTTCTAGTGTGAGGTCTTAGATTGACACAGGAGAAAAATAATTTACTCCATTCGATTTGATTTTAGTATACGTTGAGAGATAGGAGTCTAGTTTCATTCTTCTGCATATGTATAATCAGTTTTAACAGCAGACTGTTTTCTCCAGGGTATGTTGACAACTTTCTTGAAAATAAGTTTATTGTAATTGTGTAAATTTGTTTCTGAGCTCTCTGTTCCACTGGTCTATGTGCTTGTTTTTATGCCAGTACCAGGCTATTTTGGTTATTATAGTTTTGTAGAATAATTTGAAGTTAAGTAATGTGATTTCTCCACTTCTGTTCTTTTTGCTTAGGATAACTTTGACTATTCTAGGTCTTTTGTAGTTCCATATACATTTTGGGATTGTTTTTTCTATTTCTGTGAAGAATGTTATTGGTATTTTTGTAGGATTGCATTAAATCTGTAGATTGCTTTGGGTAGCATGGACATTTTAACAATATTGATTCTTCCAATATGTGAGCATGAAATAGCTTTCCTTTTTTTGTTTCCTCTTCAATTTCTTTCATCAGTGTTTTATAGTTTTCATTATGGAGATCTTTCATTTCTTTGGTTAAGTTAATTCCTAGGTATTTCATTTTATGTGGGCTCTTATAAATTGGATTACTTTGTTGATTTCTTTTTCAGACTATTCACTGTTGGCACATAAAAATGCTTCTGATTTTTGAATGTCGCTTTTGTATCCTGCAACTTTACTAAATTTGTTTATCAGTTGTAATAGTTTTTACATGGAGCCTTTGAGTTTTTCCAAATATAAGATCATATTACCTGCAAACAAGGCTAATTTGACTTCTTCCTTTCTAATTTGGATGCCTTTTGTTTCTTTAGAACTGTTTAATTTTGAAAAAATATGATTGAAAAACATGTATAGTGATGACCTTACCAAAGAACCATGGGAAAAATATTTGAACATTTAGAATAAATGGTTTTGCAGGGACCAGACAATGCTGTGCTCATAGGTAGAAGAAAACATATGACCTGGAGACCTGATATTTTCTGTTCCAGAGCCATTCACTTTCTAGCACAGGATATGTCAGTTGAACTGTTAAAATTTCAAAGTCACCTTATTTCTCATATTTATCTTACTGATCTTGATTGGAAACTTGGAGTCTTAGAGGCTCCTTTTATTTTCTTCTATGTGTTTCTTCTGGATCTGGTATTTTTCATGGGCCAGCAGCTATATTAAGCATCATAAAAGGTATCTTCTTTATATCTTCCTTCACATGGTTCAATTGTTTCTGACTAACATGAATGTCTCTCTTGGCTCTGAATTTTATGATGATTATATTTCTTTGATACATCTAGCATTTTGAATGATGATCTCTTGGTTCAGAAAGTTGAGAAGGAATTTGTGTTTTTATATTACTGTCTATATTTATCCATTTTCATACTGCTATAAAGAAATATCCAAGACTGGGTAACTTATACAGGAAAGAGGTTTAATTGACTTACAGTTTTGCATTGCCTGGGAGGCCTCAGGAAACTAACAATCGTAGTGAGAGGGGAAGCAGACACCTTCTTTACAAGGTGACAGAGGAGAGAAAGAGTGCACGATATAGGAACTACTGAACACTTTAAAAATCATCAACTCTTGTGAGAACTCCTTCACTATCACAAGAACAGTATGGGGGAACTGCCCCCATGATCCAATCACCTCCCTCCCTCAACATGTGGGGATTACAGATCCCTCCCTCAACACATGGGGATTAAAAATCAGGATGAGATTTGGATGGGGACACAAAGCTAAATCATATCACTATCTCTGACAATACGATTGCCTTAGTTGAAAGCAAAAATGATCCTGGGTTACTTAAGGCCTAATTCAAGTGTGGGGAACAGTTGGGCATCTAAATCAGAGTCCTGTTCAGCAATGCCTTGTCTTTATGTCTTTTTGAATCACTTTTGGCATATTGTCTCCTAATTTCAAACTTCTTTGGTTTCTCTTTGGGCCTTGGGTGCAACGTGTTTGGTATACCCAGGGCCCAATATCACCAGACCAAAGACTTGTGGGAGTACTGTTTGAAAGGGAATAAGATGAAATGAAAAAGTAGACCTCATAGTGTGTTAGAAACAAATGCACAGGAATAAGGATAATGTAAAATCTCTTTGCCAAGAAGCTAAAACAAAAGCACAGGACATCAAGGAAAAGCTTAATATCCATTATCATTGTAAGATATAATGCGAATACTCTCTTTTTGAAAGTTTTGACAAAAGAAGTATAATAAGTTGCTTAAAGCTTATCAAGAGTTTCCACCAAGAAAGGCCACCTGTGCATGTACCTAACCATGGGATTCCAAAAAACTGCCTATATTAAAACAATAACATAGGGAAGTAATTGGAAGAACTGGCCTAGTTATGTTAAAGATGGGTGGCCCCTTATCACCTTCACAAAGGAAGTATAAGGAGGGAATCTGGATCAAATCAAAAGAGGGCAAAACAGGAAGAGGGGAGGTGGTTTTACGGAAATACACAAACCCAACTTTACATGACTGAAAATTCCTGGACACAAGAGAACTATTATTGTTTCTGCTAACTAGTCAGATTTTTATAGGAGAGAGATCATTACTGAATATTCATATTGCCTCACCAATTCTTCTAATTTGCATCACTACTGGAAAGAAACCATGGTGTAATAAAAGGCAAAATTCCATTCCCCTGGAGGCTCCTCTGGATTGGCTAAAACGGGCAGTTCAGGAAGGCTAGTGGGTTGGGCCTACCCCAAATGTGGATTAGAAGAGAAACTCAACAATATCCTGGATGTTTACACTGACATTTGGAAAGTGGATATACTTCCAAAATTTTAATGTTGAGTTTCATATCACACTTGATTTGCTTCATTATGGTGCCATTGTCTGTATTAATATGAGTGACTTCTCCAGATGTGATCTTTCAAAGATTGTGGGGTCCAGTTTCAATTGTTTGACTTCCTTAGTTGTTTTGAACTTATAATTACATGGTTTGGTAGGTTTTGTCATATGCACTCATGAGATTTCAATGTTCCATAGAATTTGATCCGAGACTTCTACTTTGTAAACTTTCTTAATCACCTTTATCCTCAAACCATGGGGTGGTAATAGACTAGGGAGTGGGGAATCACACATCATTGGCTGAGTTCCTACACAGCTCATCTGGGAAAAATCCACCCAAAAGGAAAGTCCAGCACTTTAGCTCTATAAGCAATGCTTTAGAAACTAGCAGAAAGTCCTTCTCTCCCCATCAGTACTCCTAGAATGGAATCTATGGGGTACAGATGAAAACTGAGAGTCCTAAAAATCTCATCTTAGAATAAATAGCACCTGGGGCACCTCAGGTCATTGATGGGAGCCAAGGAATTTTCCATTCTCTAAGCCCCAAAGCCTATGGTGATGTCCAACTCCTCCAGGGGCCCCACTCTCAGTTTTTCAGCAGAAAGCTTTCCCAAATTCTTTGTATAGCACTTCATTTTCTGTATCATTTATCTGAGTGGCTGTTATTTCCATTCTTAGCTCCATTACTATCCACTTCCTCCCAAAATAAATTAAAAATAATCTTATTCTTAAAGAAAAAGTTTCTTCTTTCTTTGTTTTTTTCTTTTTAATTTTTTAAAAAATTATAGATTTAAGTGGTACAAGTATATTTTTATTATACAGATATATTTTATAGTGTCCAAGTCTGGGCTTTTAATATAACCATCATCTGAATAGTGTAATTTATAACTTATAGGTAAGTTCTCATCGTTTACCTCCTCCCACCTCCCACCCTTTGGAGTCTCCAACGTCTATTATTCCACTTTATATGTATATGTGTACACATTGTTTACCTCCCACTTATTTTTTTTTTAATATTTTTTATTGTACTTTAGGTTCTGGGGTACAGGTGCAGATTATGCAGGATTGTTGCGTAGGTACATACATGGCAATGTGGTTGCTGCCTCCATCCCCCGTCACCTATGTCTGGCATTTCTCCCCATGTTATCTCTACCCAAGCTCCATCAGACCCCAGTGTGTGATGCTCCCCTCCCTGTGTCCATGTGTTCTCATTGTTCAACACCTGCCTATGAGTGAGAACATGTGGTGTTTGATTTTCTGTTCTTGTGTTCAGTTTGCTGAGAATGATGAGTTTCCAGATTCATCCATGTCCCTACAAAGGAGACAAACTCATCGTTTTTTATGGTTGCATAGTATTCCATGGTGTTTATGTGCCAAATTTTCCTTGTCCAGTCTATCATCAATGGGCATTTGGGTTGGTTCCAGGTCTTATAAGTGATAAATACATGTGGTATTTGATTTTCTCTTTCTGAGTTATTTCACAAAACATACATTTTTCTCAGTATCACATTACACCTATTTTAAAGTGACTGCATAATTGGAAGTAAATCACTCCTCAGCAATTGCATAGCATTTCACAGGTTTAAATAAAATATTGGTTGGCTGCTTGTTTGTTATTTTCATCCCTTATTCCTTCCTGTCTCCATTGTTAGGCACCATTTTTGGCATAAAAGAGGTTTTTAATACCCACTTTTAGACTGCATTCTAGCCTGGGCAATAGAACAAGAATCCCATTCTCTCTCCCTCTTTCTCTTCCTGTTTCTTTCTCTCTTATGTTCTTTTTTTTTCTCTTTCACTCTTTTTTTCTTTCTTCTTTTCTCTCTTTTTCTTTCTTTCAAAAAAAAAAATAAAAATAAAAATAAAAATAACTGTTCATAAATGACAGGATTCAAACCCTGATCAGTGTTTCAAACCACAATGCTTTATACCCCATGCACGTGCACATACATACATATACACACACAAATATACATCTCATATGTGAACTTTTATTATTCTGCGTGCATGCACAAGTAAACTTATATCCATTCCAAGAAATCTATATCAAAGATGAATTTGATACATTTTCAGTGGGGGCTGAGAAGATCATAGCTTCCCAAAATCTACCTAGACAAGATGCCCTTTAAAGGAGCAGCTGGTTTTATTCCTCATTAATTGTCGCTGCAGTCATCGTCTGAAACAAGTCCGGGCAGAGAGAGAAGGCACACAACGCTAGAGCCAAGAGAAAAACCATGTTGCGTGACAACAAGAACAGTATTTAGCAAAGGCAGGAATAAAGTAGGTCTCAGAAACAGCAAACAAGGAGTCAATGAACAGTTCAAATCCATGTGCTCTCTCTATGGGATAAAGCCCCAGTATAAACAGACAGACCACTTTCAGGTTGTGCAAATCAGGGTCACAGTGACTGAGCTCTACCAGAGCTGGCAAACACAAGAGTAATTTCGACCACAAATTGGACTAAAATTCTTACTTTATATCGTGGTCAAATGTTTGGTAGTCAGTGATGATCTAATAAAATATCAATCAGGTAGAAACAGTGACAATGCAGGGGGCAGCTCAAACAAATAATAGCAAGGGATTGAAGAAGATTCTGTGGGAGGAGGGAAAAGGAAAAAAAAGAGGTAACAGAGGGGAAAAAAGAGGTAGAAGAGGGGAGTGATTAGACCCTAGACTTAATGTCCCAGGGATTAAAAGCATGCTCAAATATTCTCTGTAAACTGAGGATAATTGTATCTGACATGACACATCTAGCTGGGAAGTCAAGTCACAGCTCTTCTCACTCCCCCAAACTGCCACATCATCAGGAGTGCTAACAAATGAGACTCACACCTCAGTTTGCCGAATCATCCCAGACCAGTCACATTACTACAAGCAATTGGAATACAGGAAAAGAGTTTTCTCTATAGCCCAAGACAATTAGTGCTGGCAAGAACCTTTCTCGGAGGAACATGGATGTGCCATCATCTCCACGGTCCTTTCAACATCTCAGCAAATGTTAAGTGACGAGGACATCAGATTTCCTACCCATACCTCAGCAAAAGTCTGAAGAGAAGCCCACGATTCTTAGACTTTCAAAGTCCCTTCTTACCCTCTCCTCTGTGATGGTGAGATATTCTTCCATGTTGTATGCCTTATGGGCAAGAGATCAGAGTTTTCCAAACTGCATTCCACGAAGCACTAATTCCACTGGATGGTATAAGGTAAAAAGACAAAAATGGCTCTGTGGTCAAACAACTTTGTGAAATGTTTCATTGTAAAAATGAATTATAGCTTTCTTTACTGTAGGACTCTGCAGAGTCTATAATTTCCAAATCCCCCAGACTTATTTCATCATAACATCCTGGGTTCTGTTTATTTTTGCTGAATATCTCCCACTATTAGCATTCCCTGAAACCCATTTTGGGAAATGCCAGGCTAAACCATAAGTTCTCTCAGTAGATTGCAAGAGCCTTCAGAAAAAGGACTTTGTCCTATTCATCCTGATATCCCCAACACCTATAACCATGCCTGGCACCTGATAGGGGCTTGATAAGGATTACTGAATAAATACATGAATATGGACATGGGAACATGTGTGATTCCTAGCATAAAGGCTATTTGTGACCAAGACTGACATTATAATCTTCTCTTGCTGTGACTTTTCAGAGTATTGTACAGAAAGAAGAATTCATTTGTTCCATCAGTGAATATTTTTGATGAGTGCAATTTGTATCTCATTTCCACAAAGGCTTGAGATACTTATCCATTCTGTTCTACCAGGTGATTGGCCAGAGGATCAGGCTTGCCCAAAAGGGAGGCTGAACACCACTGGGAAGCAGGCAGTTAACCCCTGCTTGCGAGGCAAAAAACCAGACCAAAAAGTGTTGTAACAAAGATTCCTTACCACCAGCCATGTTCTCCCTTCTGCTGGTATCCAATAAGCAAAGGTAGGTTGAAAATTATAGGAGTAGATGATACCAGGTAGAAGCTAAGCCCAGGCAACTTGTCCTAGGACATTTCAAGTGTTCTCCATCATTCTCGTTAACTTTTAAGGAGGGATCCCATGGTGGATGCAAAAGTCTAAAGGGAAACTCATGTTTCTTAGACTTTCAAATTCCCTTCTTACCCTTTCCTCTTTAATGGTGAGATATTCTTCCATATCTTATGATTTATGGGCAAGAGATCAGAGTTTTCCAAGCTGTATTCCATAGAGCACTGATTCCACTGGATGGCATAAGGGAAAAAGACAAAAAGAGGCTCTGTGGTCAAACAACTTGAGGTGATCAGAGAATTAACTGATCACCTCCAAAGGAACCCTATAAAGTAAATGGAAGTACAACTGGATTTGAAAAACATTGACATTGTAGTTTCTTGGAGTCATCAAATAATTCATTTGATTTGAAGCAAACCACGCCAACATCCCCTCTCCATCCAGTGGTTTTTCATTAAACCAGCTGGAATTTTTTTTTAACTTAACATAAATTCAGTGCGTGAGGACAATTGCTATGTCTCCCCCTGAGCTAAAGTTAGCTGAATGCGTTCCTCACTCTGTTCTGGCAGCAACAGCCTGGTTTTCCAATCACCAAGTCAACTGACCAGACTTCTATTTACACGGATGCTTGCTGCCAAACCACTAACTCAACCCTCTGAGACAGCCAGAACCTCAGAGAGGGTGGTGATAAAGACGCCCAACTTCAGGAATAAAGGCATTTATCCAACACCAGAGGCAGAAGAGTGACAGAAATAGTAGTCTTCAAAGCTTCTCAGCCAAAGGGGGGTACTTTCTTAAATAGCTGACATAAGATCTAGGACACTGGTATAAACAGTAGATCCTCATTCGAGGTTGAGATGAATTGGTTAAAACCCATCTTAGGATTAGAGGAAAAGGATTGAGTCTCCATCCCCTGCAATATTCATCAACCATGTTTTGCCAGAAAAAGAAGGGAGAAAAATACTCTCCATTATTCATTCCAGGTCTGCTCCTCCCATCCCATGGCTCAAGAGTTTACACAGAACACATCCATAAAGGAGCAGACAGACACAATGTTAGGGCCACACTGGAAATAAGTGGTCTCATTCTCAACTCTGTTCCTCTGCAAACAGGCACGTGATTTGGATGATAAAAAGCAACCACAGGACAAAGAAATTCTCACCTCCCATGTCTACTCAGAGTGAGGTACATGACACCGTGGACAGCTATCCCAGAAACTGGTTGGACTTTCGGTCTGCCTGGAACCCCTGTTTTCTCTAGGGAATGGCTCCTCTTGGGTTCCATGTGGTGCTACTGGGGCTGCTGATGCCTCTGTCCTCTTCCTGCATTCACTCCACCTCCACAGAGGTGAGTACATTGACGCAGGCCCGTCTGAGCACTTGGGATGTTCCAGAGATAATCAGACTTTTTTACTAACACCATGATTTTTTATCATTTGGCCAAAATACAGCCAGCAGATCTGCCACCGTTGGACCTACTTCTAACTGCTGCGGTGTCATGTCATATCTCAGGGCACACCCTATGGAGTCAGACTGGATTCAGAAACACAGACATACAGCTATACGACCCAGACAGGTACTGAATCCCTTTGCCTAAGCTCTTTTGTGTATGAAGTGGGGCAAACAATAATAGTACTTACCTCTTAGGTTTGTTGTGAGGATTAAGTAAATATATATAAAGCATATAAGGGAGTGTTTAGAGTTTACTACAAACTCAATAAATATTTGGGTAACCAAACTTGGGATTCATTTCCTTAGGCATGCTAGGATGGAAGCCTCTTGAAAGATGTTTCCACCATTGATGATTCGATCATCAAGGGTAAAGACGCCTTGATGTGCAACCCCTACTTACTCCATTCTCAACCCACGTGGGCTCTGACTCTGTCTCACAGACAATTACAACCAAGAAAAAGGAGTAGAGTTGAGTAGAGTAGCAGTCACACTGGTTCAGAGATGAAATATCTCCAGCCAATTCCAATTCTCTCGCTTTCTTGAGTGGTTTTCTTCACAGGTATGAAGTTTGGTGTGTCCTGCATTTTTTACTTCTCCCTCTTTTTTTTTTTTTTATTTGAGACAGAGTCTCACTCTGTCACCAGGCTGGGGTGCAGTGGCGCAATCTCGACTCACTGCAACCTCTGTCTCCCAGGTTCTAGCAATTCTCCTGCCTCACCTCCAAGTAACTGGGACTACAGGCATGCACCACCACACCCAGATAATTTTTGTATTTTTAGTAGAGATGGGGTTTCACCATGTTGGTTGGTCAGGCTGTTGTCAATCTCTTAACCTCGTGATCCACCCACCTTGGCCTCTCTGAAGCAGTGTGACTGCTACTCCCTACTCAACTCTACTCCTTTTTCTTGGATTACAGGCGTGAGCCACTGCACCCAGCCGTACTTCTTTCTCTTCATTTTAATCTAAAGCTCTTGTCTAGGTCTTGTGATGACTGACAAACTGAATTCCTTGAACATAGATCAGGCTTGGAATCTAATAGAGTTTCTGTCACTGATCTGGTAGCTCTCAATTTTCCAGCTGGCCTCCAGGTCCTCTGCCCTGGAATTCAGGAACTGGAAAATGTAAACATTGCATTTCCCTCCCCTTTAAAATAAGAGGGGAGGGAGGCTGGGTTCTTGTGACTTTCAGATATTCACAGAGTGAAGATGACAGCTCCTCCCTCATAACAGGGGAATGGGGCACAAATTTCCCTCATTTATCATGGAAATGGCACTTTTCCCAATTTGCTTATACCCCAAATCAACTGCAGCCTCTAGAGTTGGTCTCAGGGGAGGCAGGTAGAGAAGCTTTCTTTTGCATCAGGATTGGCCGCTCCAGTGGGGCAGATGGAAATAATTTTCAGACTTAAGACCTGTCATTAGGTCCCAGGCACCATTATCTTGGCCATTTCTGTCTAACCAGTATAACCCAGATGGGGATAAGATTTAGTCAAACCCATGATCCATGCCAGTGGCATTCTAAAGTCTTCCCCAAGACTTCTGCCTATTCCTGAGGGACTTACATGCTCTAGGCCACCTCTGCTTCTGGGCTCCCATGTCTAAGGTGCTTTATTCACAGGTGATTGACCCAGATATAACACCCAGGCCTGTCCTCAGATTCCACGGAAAACTCATACTCAAGGGCATTCACGAAAGTAAAACATTGTACCAGAGTTGGAGGTCACAGAAAGAGGTGAGATTATGTTCCATAAAACATACAGATTAAAATATGTTAGACACTGATAAAAGTCTGATATACTGGATGCTCTGAAAAATCCTGTTAGCCAATTAGTCCTCAGAGGCTTGACTCCCTTATTTTCTTCCATTCAGCATCCAGCCTTTCACCTTCTCTCTCTCATTCCCCCTTCCTGTCCCATCCCTCTCAGAAACGGAAGTCAAAACTTCAAATGCTAGTAGGGATTATCAGGTATCAAACATACGGGTTGAGAGGTGGGGCGACAGACCCTAGAGAGGATCCAGCCTACCTCAAGACATTCAGGTTCAAAACACTGTGAAGCACTGTGTCCTACTAAATAACCTCTGCAGGCCTTTTGGCTCCAAAGGCTGTTAGTTTGTGGTTTATCAGCACAGTCTCCCTCTTGGCCACAGCCAGCCAAGATGCAGCAATAATGCCACTGAAACAGGAGATAGCAAGGGCTCCCTCTCCCCTGCTTCACGTGCGTCCTGAAACCTTAACAAAGTTAGATGTCCATCAGCATAATCAGTCCATATGCTGGATGTGTGAATGTAAGTCATCCAGGTAACAGGGAAACTTGGGTTCAGAAACTAGACGGCCTGAGCTCACGCTGAGCTCCACTAATCTGCCAGTGTAGTCTTTTATTTATTTATTGTGGAAAATATATATAACATAAAATTACCTTTCAAATCATTTTTCAGTGCATGGTTCAGTGTCATAAGTACATTCATACTATTGTGTAACCATCACCACCAACCATCTCCAGAACTTTTCACTATTCCAAACTGAAACTCTGTACCCATCAAATAATAACTCCCCATTCCATCTTCTCTGGCCCCTGGCAATTACCATCCTATTTTCTGTCTACATGAATGTGACTATTCTAGGTACCTCATATAAGTAGAATCACAGACATTTGTCTTTTTGTGTCTGGCTTCCTTTACTTAGCATAAGGTCTTAAGATTCATCTGTGGTATAGCATGTATCAGAATATCCTTCATTTTTAAGGCTGAAAAATATTCCATCGCAGGTATATACCGCATCTTGTTTATCTATCAACAGACATTTGGGTTGCTTCCACCTTTTGGCTGTTGGAAATAATGCTGCTATGAACATTGATGTAAAAGTATCTAATCAAGTCCCTGCTTTCTTTTGTGTATACACCCAGAAATGGAATTGCTAGATCATGTGGTAATTCTATGTTTAATTTTGGGGGGAACCACACCTGTATATCCTTAAACCTCTGTGTATCATAGAACCTCTCTGGATTTCATCTGTAAAACGGATAATGATAGCAATACCATCTCAGGGTAGTCTGAGGATTAATGCATATAAAGCCTTTAGCTCAAAGACTGGACATACTATAAATGGTCACTGTGTTTGCTTGATGTTTAATCTCTTTGTCCTCTGAACTGAGGGACTCACACTAAAATTATCTCTAAAGTCACTCTTAGCTCCCAAAATCCATGATCCCATCATTAAATTATTTTCCTGTTGGAGATGCCAGGAGCTCTCAGAGTATATATCAGGAGAACACCCTCTTCATGATCCCTGCAAAAATCCACCTCTGCCAAGAAGGCCCAATTTTCCTAGCTTTCTCCTAGGAATCTGGCAACATATCCCAATGTAATCTAACATCTAACTTTTCTTGCCACTCCTTCGCCCTTGCTTTCTTTCCACATTTCCTTTCTCAGCTGGCTTTTCCTGCCCACTGAATATCTGCACTTCAAATTATCTTCCCTGGTTGCATTTATGTTCATTCCCCACAAGCTAATGTCTGTTGGAAGCAACACTTGTGAAGTTCTCCAGATTAGGGTTTCATTCCCAAGAGTCCCATATTTTAAATGAGGTTTTCCTCTTTGGCAGAATCATACTGGCAGAGCTACTGCAATTTGGTGAAGTCAGTGGAGCTGGGTTTCTCCCTTCATTCTGTTTATGTTGTGTTATCACTTGGCCTCATGTTTGAATTCTCATCCTCCCAACATGTGTCACACGCCAGTGAGCAACAACACTCTCCCGTACCATCCCAGTGGATGTTTACATTTCAGCAAATACTCTTTTTAGAAAAGTTAATTAGAGGAAATATGCTTCCAAGCTTTTCTTAACAGGGCCAGATTCAGAATCCCAGCAGGGAGTGGACTTCCCTCGCTACTTGAAGAAATATTTTCCTTCTCCACGCTATTCCTCTGTCTTCCCTCTAAATGTGAGTAAAACATTCAGCAACTAAAATATCCTTGTTAAACACACGAAGCTGGCTCTGGTTGAGGCAGCAGTTTAGCTACCAACAAAATGCACATCCTCCCTGAAGCTTTTTCATAGCAAAAGGTAAAAGAGGTTCTTGGGTCAGAAAGAAATGGATTTTTCACATTCTGGGCTAGGAAAAAGAGGCAGCTCAGGTTTTTTGGTGTGTGTGTGTGTGTGTGTGTGTGTGTGTGTGTGTGTGTGTTTGGTTTTTTTAACTTTTATGGCTTTGAAGCGTCTCACCTGCCATGTTATAAAAAAGAAGCAGGGGAACACTGACGTAACCAGGAGAAATCAAATCCACTGAGCCCTGGCACTCTGCGGAGAACCAGGTCCTCTGGAGTTGGTCTACCGACACATGCCCAAAGTCAGAGATGAAGTAGGGAGGTGTTTTAATGCAAAGTCACCTACTTACCCCTGGGCAAGTGTTTAGGTTTATGGATTGTCAGTCCTTATGAAGGGCTCCTTCTTCCTTTCTTACTGTCTTTGGGCTGCTCCAGACACCATGGAGGCAAAATTCAAATGAAACACTCATCATCTTGATTGTAAATCATTAAAGAAGATCCCACCTGGGCAGGCAGGCTCTAAGCAGATGGAAAGTATTGACCAAAATGAAGGGCAGGGGGGTTCGTGTATCTCAGCTTTTTGTTGATCATGAAAGGATGTATGTGTGGGTGTGTTTCCCTTCTACGCCGGCTACTGCATTTAGCATCCTTGCCACACCTTACCTGGCCTGCTTCATTCTCAGGCACTTGCCAGCCACTTGCAGCGACAGAGCACCCAGCTCTCAGGTAGAGCTCAGGTGACAGGTAGCCAGCACAGAAGGGAAGCAGCGAAGGCTCACACATAGCCAGCCCCTATTGGGAGGTGCCCTGTTTGGTCATATCTGTACATCTCAGCCTGTCCTCACTTCATGAGGTCTCACCTTACCCCCTGGGCCATAAAAGGACAGATGTTCCTATGACATTCCCACTTCCCTCCCTGCCAGCAAGCGGGCTGTTATAAGACAAGCCTGCCATTCCCTCGCTTCTGCCCTTAGCTGGATCTCCATGTCATGTCCCAGCCTCATTTGTCCCCAGGAGCCCATTTGACCTGGGGATTGTGGCTTAGAAAATAACATATGAAGATCAAAGAATCTAGAGATCTTTCAAAACAAATCCTGTGCATCCCCAGAAACAATCTGCACTTTTAACCTTGGCTTTTTCTTCTTCCTCACTCTCATCAGAAAGGAAGTGTGTTTATATATGCTGAGTGAGCCAATCCTGTACTTGGGTCTGCTCTGAAGGAGTATGGCAGTAAGATTTCATGAAGCAAGATTCACCAGAAAACACCAAGCAAGCCCTGCTCTTCATTCCTTTCTTTTCTTCTCTTCTTTCTTTCCTGCTCACCTCTGAGGGATCCCTTTCCAAGGGAAACTTTGCTTTTGCAAGTCAGAGTGGGTAACACAAACAGAATTGATTCCCTAAGGCAATTTGGTACTTTTAAAATGACAAAAAGAGCAAATAAAAATGGGAGCTGGTCCCCTTTCCTGAGACAGTTCAGTCCCGCGATTTGGGATGACAAAAGGTCTCACAGTCTTAGGGGAGGGTCACAGGAGCTACAGCACCACCAGCCAAGTCCCCAAGATTATCACTGGAAAAGCACCCCCCAACCCCCCACCCCCACCCCAAACGCACACACCCCACCTCCTGAGACTCCCAGTCCTGCTCCCAGGCAGACCTCAAGAGGAAAATGCTCCCTCTTAGGGTGTCCCGGACGCTACTCACAGTACCTCTTGGCAAGGACGAGACGAGAAGGAGCTGCAGAAAAGTGAGCCCCAATTGCGTCCAGCAGCCCAGCTCCATCCTTACCGCGGCTGGTGCCCGAGCGTCTGCTGGGGAGGGATAGGAGGGACCCAGAGAGGCCCGGGGGCAGGCGGCTCTTACAGGGACCTCCCCGAGCCCCAGCTGAACCGGAGCTCGGCTTTCAGCTCGCCAGGCTCTCTCATCCTCAGCAGAGGGGAACCACCTTCAGCCAGAGCGACGTCAGCCCAAACCTCTCGTCTCTGCTGCCTTAACCCTTGCGGGGCCCCGGGAGGTGTGGCCGCGCCCGGAGACCCGCGGACGGCGGCTGCGAAGGAAGCTGCAGGGCAGGGAGACCAGCCGAGGTCCAGGTGGGCTCCCTGTGTTGGGTGCTGGGAGGAGGGGCCGCAGGACCCTGGGCGGGAGCAGAGATACACAGGGCTGCCGTTCCCTCGCTCAGGTGAGGCCGGGAGGTCTCGCTGCGGGAGGCTGAGGTGGGAGCTGGTTGTGACCGCTCTGACTGCGCGCAGGGAGCCTGCTTAAAAGCCTGGCCGGAGGAGAAGGAGTTGGTGATGGGAGGAGAAAGGGAGCCTTCCCTCACTCCGCACCCAACACCCCTCGTTTAACTCCTTCTCCTTCCGTTTGCTCCAGGTGATGACAGTTTGGAAACGTTATCTTTTGCAACTATAGGCTACTGAAAAAAGTTTTCCTCTTCCTGTGAACCCCATGACGGTGAATTCAGCAACATTAATCGTTCCTAGCACATGCCAGGCAGGGATGGAGAAGAGCCCTCGCTGCCTCCACCCTCCACCGAGAGGGCTCAGTTTAGGTACAGCACAGCAAGTGACAACTCAAAGTGAGGAAAAGGGATGTTGTATAAGATAATAGGTGACATTTTTGGTAAACTTCTCCGTGCCAGGTACCTTACATGTATTAACTCGATTATCCCTCCCAACGAACCTAGCCTCTGTATTTTACAATTAGAGAAATGAAACCTTTGAAGATTCAGTAACTCATCCAAGGCCACACAGTTAGTGAGGGACAGAGCCAGAGTTCGAACCCACACAGCATAAGTTCACAGGCTGTAGTCTTAGCCACTAGGCTATAGAGCTTCTTAGGATGCTGAATATGCAGAATTATATTTAACCATTTTATATGGCTTGGCTGTGTCCCCACCCAAACCTCATCTTGAATTGTAGTTCCCATAATGCCCACGTGTTGTGGGAAGGACCAGGTGGAGATAATTGAATCATGGAGACAGTTACCCCATGCTGCTGTTCTTGTGATAGTGAGTGAGTTCTCACAACATCTGATAGTTTTATAAAGGGCTCTTCCCCCTGTTGCTCAGCTCTTCTCCTTGCTACCAGCATGTAAAGAATGACGTGTTTGCTTCCCCTTCCACCACAATTTAAGTTTCCTGAAGCCTCCCCAGTCATGCTGAACCATGAGTCAATTAAAACTCTTTCCTTTATAAATTACCCAGTCTCAGGTATATCTTTATTAACAGCACGAGATCAGACTAAGACACTATTACAGTAACAATATACAATAAGTGGTATTGCCCATATCTTATGGATACAGAAAGGAAGACTCAGAGATTAAGTGACTTGCTGAACATCACTTATCTAGAAGTGGCAGAGCAAGACTCACACACGGCCCTAATGTAGAGCTGGAGTTTGGGGCCATGCTTGGTCCCAGTTAGCACTCTCAGATTAAGAGCCAAGGTTGGGAGAAGCAAATGATCATTCAGGGCCAGGGCTGGTGGGAAGGTTTCCCAGAGCCTGGAGGCTTGACTTACAGTGAGAGAAAGCGGTAGAATTTCAATCCATGGAGAGAGGTAGGGAGGTCTTTCTAAGAGGAAGGACTGAATTTAGCCAGTATCACCAGGAAATAATGAGTATGTATATGTGCATATCATAATTTATATTTATACATTCTCCCCACCAAGGGATTCGTGGCAATATATATCAATGAAATGCATTTTATAAGAGCTTTGATAACTATAACCAGTCATGAGTAGGCTATACCATCTAGGTTTATGTAAGTGCCCTCTATGATGTTCACACAATGATGAAATTGCCTAACAATGCATTTCTCAGAATATATACCAATTGTTAAGCAGCACATGACTATATATAGATAGAGAGAGAGATAAAGAGATCGAGATATAGAATAAACAGAACTGAATAATGAAAGCTAGCTAAAGAGGATAGACAATATGTATGTGTAATTTGGCTGTGGCAGAGAACAGGAAAAGAATAAGATTGTGACCAGGGTGATTTAATTTTATTCTCTAGATGTTGAGGGGGGTGGTCCTGGAAGGCCTTGGTTTAGGAGTAGGGGGTGTTGGGCTCAAAGCTAAGTCTCAGGAAGAGAAGTCACCCTGGACTATTGATTCTACTAGAAAGAATTTCTAAACTCCAGCCCTGCTTCTGGGGGCCTGCTGCAGTGAAATGACTGGAAGTAAGAACTCAGCAGGCCTGTGTTCTAACTGTTGATTCACCACTTTCTGGCTGTGTGACCTTAAGCAAGTTAAGTAACTCTCTGATCTCAGTTTTCTCATCTGTAAAATGGAAATAATAATCAAACCTACTTTGTAGATCATTGGAAGAATTTAATAAGATTATGCATGTAAGGCCCATAGCACAGAGCCTAGCACATACTAAGGGCACAATAAATATTAATTATTATCTCTATCATCTGTTCAGACACTGATCCCAAGGAAATCCTGTGGTATGGGTCTTGTTCCTACCCTTAGCTTCCATATCGAGGTGCAATCAGTTTAAAATAAGCCTTAAACAGGAGCAGAATACCAGAGGGCAGCATATACCTACGAGGTTGAGGGCAGAGGTTAGAAGAAGGGAAGTTCACCTTGTAGCTGGCCAACTAGTCCTTTGGTGATGGCAGTGGGAAAAAGATGACTTAGTTTCCAAATAACTGTAGCCATAAGAGCCTCTCAGGAATCTGTTTCTACCCCAGCTGACAGCAGCACTTCTTTCTTCCTTCCATCTCCCCAGTCCCCCCGTTTCCCCTACACACACACCTCCCTGAGTCAATACCCAGCAGGCTCATCCCTACATGAATTGCATCCCCTTGACAGGGTGGGGCTCTAGATGATGAAACTGAAGGGTAGCAGTATATACCACACCCAAATATGCCCCTGCGGCAGAAGGATTATTTTGAGCTGAAAGCAGTTAAGAAGAAGTAGATACAAGAAGAGGTCTCTGCTCTCCCCCAGTTTTCCTAAAAGCAGAACTTGAATTTCTAAGTGTCTCCACCTCCCCTCTCTACCAGGACACACAGAAGTTAATCATTGGAGACAACCCTAGACCCTTATCAGCCCAGAGGAATCTCTATAGCAAAACTTACCAACTAGTCTTATCTCCCATTAGTACCCCCATTTATTTATCTTCTCATAATTTGCCCTAGAAGCTCAAAGGCCTTTTTCTGTGTCTTGCCACTTCTCAGCAAATTTATTGTTCTTTTTTAAAATGTGATACAAACCCAAATTCTAACCATCCCTTTGAGTTTCTCCTCACTAGGTACTTCCATGTGTAAGTACCATGCACGAGTTAATAAACTTTTGTTTGCTTTTTTCTTGTTAATCTGTTTTTTTGTTTTGTCTTTCTAATTTATAGGGCCTCAGCCAAGGAATCCAAGATGAGTAGAGAAGAAAGATTATTTTTCCTTCCCTACAGACCTGTTTGGCTACTTGCTAAGGAAGTTTCTGGTACTAGGTTTTTAATTCTCTAAGGTTCAGGGGTCTGGAAACAGAGGCCCTTATTCTGTTTCTGGAAACCCCTTCAAGAGTTGATTTGCTAGTTTGTTGTCACTAATTTGGGTTTTTTGATTTCCTAGAGCTGAGGAACCTGGAAAGAGACTCTCAAAAAGATGCTTTGCAAAGGTGGGGGATGTATTTTTCTGGAGAAGTGAAAGCAGTAATCAGATATTACCTTGTTGAACCGCACAATAATCCCAGGGCTGGAAGAGAAAGAGGAACGTTGTTATTATGATACAGTAAAGTCAGTAGTTTACCTGAGGACATTCAGTGCTACACAAATTTCTATTTTCCTACACAAGTTTAACTTTCTCTGTCCCCATTATGGTCAGCTCCATTTGTCATATTGATAGGGTTTAATATTGTTCTAAATCAGGCTTCTTAATCTGGAAGCTCCCGGTTGAGATGGGATTTTTAGAGGGACTTTGAATCTTCCAAAATCATATGCAAATTTTTGTATCCAGGTTTTTTAATAAGAGAGAGCCATCGCCTTCTCATTTACAAACTCCCAGGTTTTTTAGAAACACTGCTTTTCAGAAATTGAAATTTAAAAATGGACCAAATATTCCTTAGATTTGGGGAAAGTGATTTTGTGGATATATACAATCATTGAGTCTAGGCTATTAACTACACAGTGGACATTTGGAGGGCCCCCTCATCTCCTCCTCACCTTTAAAAAAGTATTTCTGACTTAAGAGCACTTGCTCTGGACCATACTGGCCAATGTTGAATGCAGATGGACCACTTCCTACCTGTGTACACCTGGGCATGTTATTTCACCTGTGATGGCCTTGGTTTCCTCTCTGTTAAGTCTAAAGAATAGTGCCTGTCCTCATAATGCTGGAGTAAAGAGCTCAAAACAGTGCCTAAAATATACTAAGATCTCAGTAAATGTCAGCTATTTCTATGATGCTTATCTCCCCCTCTACCCTCACCTCCTACAATTGCTTGCTTCAGGGGAGAATAAATCACAAGAAAGGCTATGTATGAAAAAGACAAAATGGCATGGTGGGAGGTAGGGAATGATACCTGGAATTAAGAATTATCTACTAATAATCATCACCCTGGAACAAAAAATTGGCTATAATAGATGGAGTCAGGCCACCCATTTAATTACAAGTCATAATACCCACGAATTTTCACCTGAAAGGATGAGGTACTCTAACAAAACCTGTACCTTTTCAGTGCCACCAGGGAGGCTGGTTGCATGTGAATCCACAGGGAGAAACACGGAGAAAACTGTCTTTGTAAATTCTCTCAGTTCTTCCAATCTCCCAGCTATCACTTCTGCAGATCAGCAACTAAACAGCAACCACATACTAGGAAAGCCAGAGGAAAGAGGGCAGAGGTGGAATTGGTCTGCAAACCTACAAGAGGCATCCCAGACTTCTGGTAATTAAGTTTAGTTTCCATCAGCTGTGCAAAATACCAAGTTCAAGTCATCCAAGGCCAGAGATGGAGAAGGGCAGGACTGTGGAAAAGACAAAGGGCCCTCCACTGGAGCCTGTTATAACTGGCCCCTTCATGGAAGTCTCCAGCCCTAATGAATCCCAGCTGTTCACCTACACAATGAGCAATCATGTTCTGCCTCAGGTCTGGCTCAGCTCCACTCCCTACCACTGGGAGCTAGCAAGGGGGTAGGTACATCTGTGGTTCTTTCTCGGGCCACATTCTTCTGGCTCTATGTCATTCTTCACACAAACTGCTGAAAGCCGGCAAGCTTTTCTCCTTCATAGTTAATATGCTCCTGAATCACTTGAGGAAACCTGTTCTTGACTTCCATATGTATATTTATAAACTTCAATTTTTTAAAAAAATGTCTGCTATGCAACTGAACTGCAAAGCTTTACAAAGAACACTGGCAAAAACGTTGACCACAGGCCAAGTGGCTAGCTCAAAAACAGTTGAGCCATTTGGGTAGGGAAGAAAACAAAAAATAGAATAACTCTAGGAGAAGGTAATGGAGTACAGTGGCACACAAAAAAGTCACTGTGGTCAAAAGACCCCCGTATGGATCAACGCTCTACTATGTATGAACCTGAGCAAGTCCATCGGCCCTTCTGAGCTTCAGTGTCTTCATCTGTAAAAAGGGGGTAATAGCTACGTTTGAATTTTGGTGAGAAGACTACAATGATATTGTTATACATAATGGGAGCTCAATCAATATGCATTATTTTTTAATATTGTAACAATTATAACTGTCTATCTATGAACACCTCATCTTGGAGTTTTTAAAAATAGGGTGGAGAGAAGTGGCTTGACCTGAGAGGCACTGAGGAGGTTAGAAGGATGGGTTCTGTGATTGATGATACATGGAGGATAATAGTGAGAGAGCAGTCAAAGATGATTCCCAGTTTAATGACCGTGTGGTGGTGGCTGGTGCACAGTGGTGTGCTGGAGGAGCTCTTTTGTTATCTCTCTCTCTTTCTCAGATCATTCTGTCTGGAAGAATCTGGGAACAACCCTGTGGAGAGATTTACATGGAGAGGAACTGAAGCCGCTTGATGATAGTCACGTGACGAGCTCGAAAACATACCCCTCAGTCCTTCAAATGACTGCAGCCCAAGCCAGCAACTTGGCTGCAACCTCATGAGAGACTCCTAGCCAGAACCACTCAGCTAAGCTGCTCCCAGATGCCTGACACTCAGAAACTGGGTAAGATAATGCATTTTATTGTTTTAAGCAACTAAATGTGTTAGTTCATTCAGGCTGCTGTAACAAAATACTATAAACTGGGCGGCTTATAAACAACAGAAACGTATTTCTCTCAGTCCTGGAGGATGGGTATTCCAAAGTCAAAGTCCAAGACATTTGGTGTCTGGTGAGGACTCACTTTCTGGCTCATAAATGATGTGGTTCACAGCTGAATCCTCACATGGTGAAAGGGAAGAACCCTGATCACTTCAGTCCACACTATGGCATGAATGTTTGTGTCTCCTAAAAACACATATGTTGAAATCTAATCCCAAATGTGGTGGTATTAAGAGGTGGGAACATTAGGGCGTGACTAGGTCATGAGGGCAGAGCCTTCATGAAGGAGATTAGTAGTCATAAAATTAGAGGACTGAGGGAGATTGTTTGCTTCTTCTGTAATGTTAGGACACAGCAAGAAGGCACCATCTACGAAGCAGAGAGTGAGCCCTCACCAGACACTGAGTCTGCTAGTACCATGGTCTTGGACTTCCCAGCCCCCAGAACTGTGAGCAATAAATTTCTATTGTCTATAAATTCTCCAGTCCATTGTATTTTTGTTATAGCAGCCTGATTGTACTAAGACAGCCCCTTATGCATCTACCAATCCAATTAATGAGGGCTCCACCTCATGACTTAACCATCATCCAAAGGCCCCACCTCCTAATATTATCCCAATGGGATTAGTGTTAGGTATACAAATTGGGGGAGATCATAAACATTCAGACCATAGCACACAGAAATAAAATACAAATACAAAAGGTTTCGGGATTGGGCAACATGGCTTAGAGGTGAAACCAAAACTGTCTATACATCAGTAAACATGCAGCCAAATGAAAACTGCCAGCCCAGTCACATTTAATATAAATAGACATTGTTGAGCCTAAGGACTCAACAATGAGAAATGTTAATAGAGGTAGATTATCACAGTTAGGAGGCTTCCCTGTATATAACAACAAACCAAATTCATGTGGCTTAAATAACAAGGAATTTTATTATCTCAGGTAACAATAAGTCCACAGGTAAAGCAGTTCCAGTGCTGTTTGATGTGCCTCAACAACAATGTAAAGTACCCTGGACCAAATTAACAAAACTATCTGCAGCATGAAAGCATTTATATAAAATCTCAAAACATACAAAAAATAGCCTATATTATTTATAAATATAAACACATATCATTAAACCACTAAAGCATATAAAGAAATGACATTCTCTTCCTTTAAGATAGCAGTTACCACTGAGAAGGAAGGGCAGAGTGAAAAATGGGGTATGAAATTTTTAGCGAAAATTTAAAAGAAACACAGGAGAAATTTGAAATAATTGAAGCAAAATGTTAACATCTGTTTCATCTTTGAGGTGAGTACATAGCTATCTGTTATCTGAGCTTTTTTATATGCTTGGGTTATTTATAATTACATATAAATTTTATAGTGCTATAAAGATGATGTAAGCGGAGAATACATAGAAAACCATTTTCAAATGGAAAAAGAAAACAAGGACTTACTGATTTATTTCAGAAACCATTTTTATTGTCTGCTATGTGCCAGGCACTATTCTAGGCAGTAGAGATAACACGGTGAGCTAGAAAAATGATTGCTGTTTTTATGGAGTTCAGGTACTGCCAAACAAAAATAAACAATAAAGAAAGAAAACCAGATGATAGTATGTGAAATGAAACAGGGGAATATGCTAGGAAGTGACTATTTTGTGGAATCAGGGAAGGTCTCTCTGAGAAGATGACATTTAAACTGAAAACTGAGGTTAAAAAAAAAAGAAAGCCATCCGTGGGAGCCTCTGAGGAAAGGACATTCTACGCAGAGGGAACAGCTAATGCAAAAGGCCTGAGCTAGGAATGGGCTTAGTGTTCTTGCAGAGCACAAAGAAGGCCAGAGTAGCTGGCACCGAAGTACATCATCAACTCCTTAAACAAGAAGGAATACAAAAAGGGCCTAGAGATAAAGCGAGGGTCAAGGGAGACTTCATGTCAGTGTAACTTTATCTTTTGGGTGTTAAAGAATCCTTTGAGAATTCAATGAAGAGGTATGGATCCTACAAAAATATACATGCATTCTGATATTTGCTTAGTTTCAACATATGTGGGGACCCTCTCAAGCCTATCCAAAAGAACCTAACTCCCACATTTGACCCAAGGCCACATTCTTTCCAGGCAGCCCCCAGTCAATGAGGGTACAGGGGAAAAGCCTCTGAAACTGCCGTCCCCTCCCCAAGATAGTGAATCAAGGACAATATCACATTCCAAGGGTATGGTTGGAGATTGTTGTCACCCCTAAAGATCTTAATGATGCAGTGATGATCATCTCTTTCATATATCCCTATCTCAACTTAATTCACCAGTCTAGTCCCTGCAGAATGTAGAATGATTGTAGACTACCACATGTTCAACCAAGTAGTAGATCCAATTACGGCTGCCTTATCATGCATGGTCTCATTGCTAGAGAAAATCCATGTCAACTCAGGTGCATGATATGCAGCCAGTGAGTTCTTTCCTATTACAATCAGAGGAGAGAATCAGAAACAATTTTGTTCATGTGCAATGGATAATAATACAAATGCACAGTGCTGTCCCAAGTGTATGTTAACTCTCCTGCAGTCATCACAATATAGTCAGAAACAATCAGGACTATCTGGACATCTTGCAGGGTAACACATTGATCCGTTACATCAGTAACAGAGCAGGGAGAGTAAAAGGCAGCTAGTAAACTGGAGGCCTTGGTGAAACAACTCACTCCAGGTGGTAGGAGATAAACCCAATGTAGATGTAGGAACATAGCTCATTGGTAAGACTGGTAGGGATCCAGTGATTAGGGGTGTGCTGAGAGATCCTGTAAAGGATAAATTGCTCCATCATGCATCCTCTATTACAAAGAATGAAGTACAATGTCTGACATTGGTTGCCCCCAGAACCCCTTTGTGTTGGGTTCTGGAGACAACACATTTCACACCTTGCAATGCCACTTCAACCCAGGAGACCTAAAAGGTAGCTGACTTTGCGTGGGGCTGGGAGCAAGAAAGGGATCTACAGACAATCCAGGCTGTAGTGCAAGTAGCTTTGTCACAGGGAACATATGATCTGGCAGAAGATGTTGTGTTGGAGGTGTCAATGGGGGGAAAAGATGCATTATGGATCCTATGCAAGCCCCAGTGGGAGAATCAACTTAAGCCCCTGAGGCTCTGGACCAAGGTCATGCCATCTGCAGCAGAGAATGCTATGCTTTTTAAAGAGCAAATACCGAATGTTACTGGACCCTGGTGGACATAGAACACTTGACTCTGGGCTACCAAGTGACCACAAATATGAAACTCTCCATCATGATCTGAGTTCTATCAGACCCTCCAACTCAAGTTGTATAAGCCTATGGCAATCCATCTTAAGATGGAAAAGGTCCATCCAGGATCAAGCCCAAGCAGGACCAGAGGGAACAATCAACCTTCATGGGTGGAAACTCCAGACCGCCATGCCATCCTCCATGGCTGTCCAGTGCCCCTCTCTCAGCTTGCACTATGGCCATATGGTTATGGGAATTCCCAGTACAACTGTCTGAAGGAGGGAACTCCAAGCTTGGTTTACAGATGGGACGTCTTGTAGCTACATGCAAGCTGATGGTGGGTGGTAAGTACATTGCAGCCACTTTCAAGAGTAGCTTTGAAAGACAGTGATGAGAAAAGATCTTTCCAATGGGTGGAGCTTTGAGTAGTGTACCTTGTCATCTGCTTTGTGTGGAAGGAGAAGTGGCCTGAGGTGAGAATATATTTGTAGATTCATGGGCTAGGGTGAATGGCCTTGCTGGCTGATCAGAAGCCTGAAGTGAAATGGGCTGAATAGTTGGAGGCAAGGAAGTTTGCAGTAGAGGCCTGTGGATGGGCATACAGGAGTGGGTACCAAGTGTGACCAGAAAGCATGAGAGTGGTCAACAAGAAAGCCTCCACCATGGAAGAGGCACTGAGCAACCAAGCAGACAAAAATGGCTCATCCAGTTGACATTAGCCAGTGTTTGTCATCAGCCACCCAGGCCTGGCATGATGGGCACATAAACAGAATGACCATGGTAGCACAGATGGAGGTGTTGCACAGGCTACAGTAGCCTCGGCTATGGCTTAACAAGGCCAATCTAACTACTGTAACCCCTGCATAGTCAACCTCCCAATGCTGCGCTCCTAAGAAGGCACTATTCTGACTCACCAGGAATGAGACAGGGACTAAAGATTTTGCGTTTCTAACAAGGTCCCAAATAATGCCCCAAAAAGGCTGGTCTGTGTACTAGTTTGAGGAGTGAGAACTTAAAGGAGCAGAAGTTACCTCCTCTGAGATCATAAGCTGGAAAATAGACAGAGGAGAAAAATCTCTCTCAATAGAGTATAAAGGAGAGTCGTGAAGATTTTTAGCAAGGAACACTTTTTCCTTTAAGCAGAAGCAGCAGCAAGGGACTGCTGGCCCTTGAGAGCTGGCATCTATGGATTAGGGAGAACTTTCCAGGCATGCTCCCTGGGAATGAAGGGGTTACTCTTTGCTAAGCGGCTTAGAGGTGAGCAGTATGAATTGTGTTGCACCTAAAGGGATTTAGGATTTGTAACAAAGTCGTCTCTTTCCCCTCTGCCCTGCTGGCATGACCATGGGCCTTAAACTTTGCATCTTGAGTTTCCATGAGCTGCAACAGCATCATTATCTGAGGAAGTATGCTGAAGTGGGGGGCTCCTCGTAAATCCAAGCCCACACATGCTTCCCTTGGGCTCTGCAAACCTGCTTTACCCTTTCTCCTTCACAGTGGGCCTCCCAGGGCCTCAGTACAACCATAAGTCAGACTGGACCAGGGCTATGTTGACACCGGCTTCTCATGAATGTCCCTCTGGTGAACTGGGCCCATTTATCTGTGATTTGGCTCTGGACTCTTTTTTTCTTATCATATTTCATTGGAAAATCTGATCTCATTTCAGGTTTGTGCTTCCAGTTCTGTTTTTGGTCAGGTGATCAGTGGAACACAGCCAGGGAAATGTAAACAGTTAATGAAATCGAACAGGGCCCACACTTTCAGTGATATTTCATGTCTCCAACAAGTCTGTCTTTCCTATTTCCTCCACTGGGCTCTTCCTCCTGGGTATGGCCCGGGTCTGTTCTCCATCACCATGGTGAACACTTCAGGGAAACACAGGTGTCTGCAGTCATCAGAAATTCAAATCCACCTGCTGGACCACGTGCACGCAGGAGGGCAACTGGAGGCCAACTTGTATGCGGTGGGTGGGGGGTGGGGGTTGCTGTCTGGCCATGAGCCCAGAGGACCCATAAATCATGCTGGTTTCCAGAGGCAAGGCGCTCTAATGGGAGTTAGGCAAGAGGCCCACCTGCGGCCAGGCGGCTGGATGCTATTAAACAGTGGCCCCAGAAGGACTTGAAAGTGGGCAGATTTGGTTCCTTTTACTCTGGAAGCAATTTACTGTTTATGTCTGCCCTTTCTCTTACTGTGTCTCTCTGTACATCTCTCTCTTTCTGTGCACATGTTTATTTCTCATTTTCTTTCACATATTTGTCTCTCTTCACCTCTGTTCTCCTCCTTTTCCCTCTCCCATTCTCTCTTTCCTCTTTCTTTTCCTTGTTTCCCCTCTCCTCTTTCCCCCTCCTGACTTCCAGGGAAGAAAGACTCAAAAACATAAATGAGTCAGGCCTAACCATCATTACACAGGGAAGGGAGATTTTTGAGGCCATGGCTGATGCAGGGACTGCTGCCTGGAAGAGGCATGGGAAATGGGCTGGGAGCCTCAAGGTAAAATTGAGAAGTAGCCCATTTTGTCATTGTCCTTCACTTCCACTCTTTCTCCATTTTAGCATCTGCTCACCCTTCTTGGCACCCCCGGGCCTCCCCTCCAGGCTGCACCCAGGCTTGCCATCACACATGGTTGCTGCTGCCTCTGCTAGTGCTGCAGGCTCCAGCCCCCTTCTCCAACCCCTCCCCCATGCTCACTGGCAGAGCCCAGTTCCTCAGGAATTGTCCCCCTTGGCTAGAGACAATTCCTCTAATAAAAGCATCTTCACTTAGTACCTAGCTTTAGCCCAAAGGAGTGATGTGGTTGGAGGACGTTGCTGAGTTCAGGGTCTGCCATCAAGGAAGACATCTCAGGCAGGCTGGTTTTTTGTTTGTTTGTTTGTTGTTTTTGTTTTTGAGGTGGAGTCCAGCTCTGTTGCCCAGACTAGAGTGCAGTGGCATGATCTCAGCTCACTGCAACCTCTAACTCCTAACCTCAAGTGATCTGCCCGACTCAGCCTCCCAAAGTACTGGGATTACAGGCATGAGCCACCACACCCAGCCCAGGCTGGTTTTTTTTGTCCATATAGTCACACCACATGGAGTCACCCAGCCTGGTGACAACTTGCTGACATCAGCATCAGTGCACCCCTCCAAGTCTCAATGACCTCAAGAAAATGTCGGTGATATATATAAGTTCCCTCAAACTCCCTGAGGTACCAACAGATGCAAGGCTAGAACTCAGATCTCCATCTTAGCTATCTACTCTGGGAAAATCAACCTTCCTCTCTGGGCCTCAGCTTCCTCCTCTGTAAAGTGAAGGGTTAAGCTCTGTGATCTCTAAAGTCCACTAAGCTTCTAACATCAGTGGGTTTATTCTACATAAAGCTAAGTTTCTCAGGTCTCACTGATCTGTGGGTAGTAACTGGTCGCCTATCACAGCCATTCCCACACTTCACTGGGTCTTTCTCCCATAGGATCCTGGAGAACATCAACACCCCCATGAGATCTCAATCTCCCGTATCCCAGCATCCCTTGGAAGTGTCTCTTAGGTGCTCACAAACCAACATGTCACCATTAGACACAACACATCAAGTTGCAGCCATTGGATTTTTCTCTTCTCCCATCTCACTCACCTATGTTGCCTGCATCTGAAGGCCCCCAGGAGTTGACAATGCCTACCTCCCAGTGGCCGCGGATGCCAGTCCATCACAAGAATGCCAACATCCATGGCAAGGGTGCTACCTACCACTGCTCCCACAGCTGCTCCAAGTGCCAGCATGCTGCTCTGGTCCATTCAGAAGTGAGGAGATTGTCCCTCTCCCCTCAGTATCCCATGTGGTCACCCAGACCTTCAAAAGGGCCTGCTTGTGCCCTCAAGGTTCACAGAGACTGCTGTGCAGTTTCTCATTCTTTCCTTTAGAAGCCTCCTTTCCAGGGTACTCAAATGCATGGCTGACTTCAAGGACTCCTCCCCATTCCCCGGTTCCTCCCAGTTAAGGGTAGGAGAGCCTTCCTGCAAATCACCTCCTGATCCCCCTCCAACCCCCACCACTGCTTCTACAGACATGAATTCCATTTTAGGCTCAAGTTGGGACATCCTCACTGTCCCAAGCAGCTCTCAGTATCCCAAACCACAAGCCCAGGTAAAAATAAAGAATTATCTTCTCCAATTCTTCCTCCTAATATATTCTAGAAGCAGGCCTGGGTCTCCAAAGAATGCCTGTGACAAAGAGCATTACTGGTGATTTTTAAAACATTATGCTTGCTGACAAAGAAGAAACAAATTGATGAGGGAATAAAATAATATACTGTAAAAAAAAAAAAAGTGCTTTTTAGTGGCCAATGTATAGGGCCTGGAGGCAAAAATATAGGCTCAATGCTCAGTCTGGAAAATCCACAACTCTATTTTTAGAACCAATGAAAAGAGTCTGGACCCAGGATTCTGAGTGAAGAAACCTGGAATCTAATCATGACTCTATAATCTGTGCTCCCTGCCTGTGATCCAGAGAGCACAAGCCAGACCACATACTCCTGTAAGGGAGACATCTATTCAATAATTGATGACTCAATTTCAACCAAGACAATGCATGTGATCAGAAGCCCAGACCTAGGCTAAGGGATCAGGGAAGGCTTCCCAGAGGCAGTGTTGGCAGAGCTGAGTGTAAAAGGGTGAAGAAGAATTGATGAGATATTAATAGATGGAGTAATACGTTAGTGTTCCAGGCACAGGGGGAAGCAATACTTGGAAAGGCAGGCTGGGCAGGGACATGGTGTGTGTGGCAACTGAAAAAAGGCCAGTGTAAACCAAAGCCCAGAGATCAAAAGGAGTATTTTATAAGTGGAGGCTGATAAGGTAAGCAGTTCTCTGTTACGGACTTTGTCTTTAACTTAATGGGTGGTCGTCAGCCTCCAAGATGGTGTCCAAAAATCCTGGCCTCCTGGTTGTCACGAACCTTGCATAATCCCCTCCCACAGTGTACCAGGATTACTATGTGTGACCCATCACAGATGGGAGTAGTGACTGCATATTCCTCCCAAGATTAGGTTATGAAAGACACTGCTGCCTCCATCTGCACTCCCTCCTGGGTCACATGCCCTGTGGGAAGTCATGTCCTGAGCAGTCCTAAGGACAGGGCCACTGGCAAGGAACGAAAGCTTCCTGACAACAACCATCTGAGTAAGCTGCTGGGGAGAAAAAACTGTTTTCCCTCTACTCATCTTAGATTCATTTGTTGGCTGGCCCTGCAAATTAGACTGATAACAGTCAGATTATCAAGAGAAAAACAAGCAGAATTGTATTAACATGTGTATGACACATACACATGGGAACACCCAGTGAGTAACTCAAAGGGGTGGCTAGAACTTGGGCTTATATTGCATCTTAACAAAAGAACTATACAGTTTTAGAGAAGTGGTAAGACAAAGGAAAATGACTTTGAGCTTCTAGGGGTGGCAAATTATGGAAAGGCAAATACATGTGGGGGCTAATGGAACAGAAAAACTCATTGGCAAGATTTTTAATGAAGATTCCTCTGGTGCCGTCTCGGGACTTGTAAGGGTCTAGTGTTGTCTCTAGTGACTAACTTCTGTCCTTCCTGGGAGGGAGAGGAGAGAGGGCACCTTTACAAACTTACATCATGTTTTAGGCAAATAGAGGGAGGGCAGAGAACCTTTCTTAATTCTATCTGCTTTTTCTCCTTCGCCTTCAGCTCAAAATAATCCTTATGCCAAAATGACATGTTTTGGGGTGGCATTTTCTGCTACCCTTCAGAGTCATCTTGGAAATGATGAAATCCAGTCAAGTCTTCAGAAACCACAGCCCCAGCTGACACCTTGACCACCACCTGATGAGAGAACCATAAACCTAATCTGCTCCCAGATCCCTGATCCTCAGAAACCATGTGAGATCATACATGTTAGTTGTTTTAAGATGTCATATCTTAGGGTAATTTGTTATGCATCAATAGATAACTAATACATAAGGGTAGCAACAGAATGAAACTTGCCAACTGTGTGACTTTGAACAAGTCACTTTACCTCTCTGGGCATTAGTTTCTCTTCACCTATAAACAGAGAGGAATGGGCTCAGGTAATAGAATGTTAGCCCAGGAAAGAGTTTAGATATAATCTAAGAAAGCCACAAGTCCCTGAAGGCAGAAGAGTGGGCACAGATGGGGACCCAGGATGACCCAAGCTGCAAAGTAGCTGCGAGTGTAATAATTATAAAAGCCTAATATTTTATTGGTTATTTACCCTGTGCTAGGTATCTCATGTAATTCTCCCATCTAGCCTGAGTTAGGCATTGGATCTCCCCAATATTACAGAAAAGAATGTGAGGCACAGAAACACTAAGCCAATGACAATCCCATCCTTCCATGCTCCTGAAAGTTGCAAATAAGTTGTTTGGGTCTAGAAGCAACTCCTACAAAAAGCAAAGTGGAAATCACTTGCTTTTCTGCCATCTCTTTGGTTTCTCACCAACACCACCCTCAACGGCATCCTCTAGAAAATCATCCTGACCAGACAATTATCAAAGTGGCCCCATTCTACCTCCTGGGTACAAATTCCAAATTTTCAACCCCACTTGACCTGGGAGTTTGAAGATGGGGGCCATAAATAGTGATGGGATTTGGTGTTGATGGTGGAAGCCAAGCAGCAGCCACACAAGTGACTTCCAATCCTTCATTTCCTGGCAAAATACTAAAAAGATGACCATTAAACTTTTCTCCAGACTCAGTGGAATCTGGGGTCTTTGTTCCCATGTCTGGAAACACATCAACCTGCCAATTCTGGTAACACAGTCTGTGATGATGATCTTAGTTTTCATTATTTTTTGGCAAAAGCACTGCCAAGTGCTGCTCTATTTTTTTTAGCTTTTGTCTCACTTTTCAGAGAAGATAAATCAACTGTAAAAGTGTGTTATGAAAACCAACTTGGCAAGCAAGTTCTCCTGGAGAGGAGCAGGGGTAGCTTTATTTTCCATTGTCTCAGTGTAAAACAAATAGATTTATCCTTCTTAGATGTTCTTGTAAGGTCATCAGGAGCACGTGATTTAAACCACGGCCCTTGGCCGACTCCAGTCCAGAGCATGATCTAATCAGGCCTGTAATTCTCAAAGAAGAAAGGAAGAAAAAAAATGGCCTCGTTATGAGGATTTCAAAGTTATCTCAGTACAAGGAAGTTCTTCCTCTCTGCCAAAACCTCCTTAGAAATCTCCAAAGAAAGCCTAATTCTTGACATGCTTTTAAGGTTCTCTGTTCCGTTAACAGTGAGTGAGGTTAAATCTGGGCAGACCAGACCCTTGTCTTCATTCTTCTTCCAACAGGCTCAGACCTTTCTCAGCTTGATAGCTTTGCTTGGAATGTTAGAACTGAACAACAATTCACAAAGTATTTAACCTGTCTGAGCCCCTATTTCCTCATCTGTATGGCTGCCATCAGAACCCATACTGAGACTTGATTATTTTTGTGAAAATGAAACAAGGAGATTGATATAAAGTGATTAGCATCTTGCCAGGCACATCCCAATGAGTCGTTTAATAGAGAAGCCATTTGTGATCAAGGGTGTAAGGACCACATCTGGAGATGCTGCATTTGTATCCTGGCTCCATCACTTACCAGCTACAGGCAAATTACTTGATCTCTCCAAGCCACAGTTTTCTCATCTGCAAAAGGAGGTGATAATGGTATGTATCTGCTACTTCACAGGATTGTTAGAAGGATGGTATGAGATAATGCTTAGACTATGTCCAGAACATAATAGACAGTAAGTATGTGGTAGTTATTACTACTGTGACTTCAAAAATGGTGACAACAACCACCACAGGTACTACATGACTAATGTGACCTCTCAAGTATTACTTAGGGTTCTTTGATTACTAAGCAAAGCAAATCATCTCTGGGTAACTTAAGATAAAAGAAAAGAAAATGTATGAGGTGACTCTGAGACAGCTGAAAGAATCAAAAGCTAAATTGAATGGCCAAGGTTTGGAGAGAACCAGGAAGCAGAAGAGCCCCAGATATGTCAGCCACAGGAACTAATTATGGACTCTTTAGGGTGTTACCTTCAGGACCAATCAGCTCCACCAAGGTGTTATCTTTGAGCCACTGGCCAAAGGAGGGTGTACACTCTGACATCCCAACCAAGACCAGATCCAATGCGGAGGGATAATTATACAAAGGAAAGCCTAGTTGTTACCAAAAGCAGGGGCTTAAATACCAGAGAAGCAGAAACAACTGATACCAACCATAATCATGAATGCGCCTACCACTATTCCCACTAATATTAATATTTATAATAATAATAATAATAGTTGCAGTTCCTGGACCAAATCAAGGGTCAGGCTGCTTATTCTTACAGCCCAATGACAAAGATGCAGATGAACTGGGAGAGAAGGGAGTTTATTTCCAAAACCAGGTACAGGGAGAAGGCCTGGAAAATATCGCCAGACCAACTCAAAATTGCAAAGTTTTCCAGAGCTTATATACTTTCTAAGCTATACGTCTACATGTAAGTATGTGTTCATCTAAAGACATACGTGATTAACTTCTTCTAATCTATAACTAAGATCTCAATCTTGAAGACCTTCCTCTGGAGCCTTAGTAAATGACTTAATCCAAATACATCCAGGTGCTGGGATGATTACCCTAATCTTGTCTCCTGCCAAATCATGGAGGTTTGGGGAGTTCCTTCAGACCCTCAATACACTTCTTTGTGGAGGCCTGGGGAGTTTCTTCAGACCCCTAATAAAACATGTTTAATCCTAAACAGCTCCTGTTAAGAATTCCTTTCTCATCGGCTGGGCACGGTGGCTCACACCTGTACTCCCAGCACTTTGGGAGGCCGAGGCAGGCAGATCACGAGGTCAAGAGATCGAGACCATCCTGGCCAACATGGTGAAACCCATGTGGTGGCAGGTGCCTGCTGTCCCAGCTACTCAGGAGGCTGAGGCAGGAGAATCACTTGAACCCGGGAAGTGGAGGTTGCAGTGAGCTGAGATCACGCCACTGCACTCCAGCCTGGCAACAGAGTGAGACTCTGTATCAAAAAAAAAAAAAAGAATTCCTTCGTTATCTTATCATGCTTCAAGGCCCACGAAAAGCCTAGGCAAAACTCCTGGTGGGCTTTTGTTACATTCCAGCCTTTGTATAGAGGCACTGGGTCTTTCAGCTTTTAATATTTAACTTAACCATTCAGTCAGTGCTGAGACAGTTGTTATGGAGGCCTGCCTGTTCAGCCTTTAGGGAGACCTGGCCTGCCACAGTACTTGCTGCTAATGTTACCAGAATAGCCCCCCTTATCCTTGGGGAATATGTTCTAAGACCTCCCGTGGATGCCTCCAGTGGATGCGAGTATTGAACTCTATATATACACACACACACACAAAAACACACACATACATATATATACAGGGATATATATGTGTACACATATACACATATACTATATGTACTGTTTTTTCCTATACATTTATACCTATGATAAAGTTTGATTTATAAATTAGGCACAGTAAGTAATTAATAACAATAATAATAAAGTAGAATGATTATAACAACATAATGCAATAAAAGATATGTGGGTGTGGCATCTCTACCTCTCTCTCACTCTTTTATTGTACTATACCAGGCAACTCAAACTGCAGAAAGAGAAACCGTGGAGAGATGGTTTGGCTGTGTCTCTACCCAAATCTCATCTTGAATTGCAGGTCCCGTAATTCCCACATGTTCTGGAAGGATCCCAGTGGGAGATCATTGAGTCATGGAGGCGGTCTCCCCCATACTGTACACATGGTAGCAAATAAGTCTCATGAGATCTGATTTTATAAGGTGTTACCCCTTTGGCTTGGTTTTCATTCTTTCTTGCCACAACCATGTAAGACGTGCCTTTCGCCTTCTGCCATGATTGTGAGACCTCCCCAGCCACGTGGAACCATGAGTTCATTAAACCTCTTTTTCTTGATAAATTACTTGGTCTTGGGTATATCTTTATCAGCAGCATGAAAACAGATTAATACACATGGATAAGGGAGAACTACTGTATTAATTCGAGAAAGGAAAAAAACAACAATGTCAATGAATATTCAACCCTGAACTTCATGAATACTGTCATTCCTAGATAATCAGACAGCCATTAGGCTGGCACCATTTTTGTTTCTAAGGTTTTCCAAAATGCTTTCATCTTTTGGGAAAAGTGTAATTTTCCTGTGATAAAATGAAGACCATCATCTCTTGTCTGCTTCCTAAATGTCTGACACCACGCTAAACACTTGACATATTTTATCTCACTCACTGTATTGTAAGCTTGGCTCAGGAGAAAGAATTAACCATTGCTAAATAAAATGTAATGGAAACAATAAAAGTTAATGTTGAAGTCACAATAATTTTTATAATTGCTAATAATTAATACCAAGCTATGATCAACTTTAATTTTGCAATAAAGTTTCTTCTTTATACAGTGAATTGGTCATTCAGTTCACCAGGACACACAATTAAATCCACGCAGCTACTTGCCCTAGATCATGCTACAGAGAGTCAGTTACCTGTGTGAGGAGCAGTTCAGTTCAATCAAAAACCAGTGCCTGCAATTTGGAAGGTCTGTCCTTGTGATATACTAGCAGTGAAACAGGAGAAACAGATGCTCATTAGGCATCTAATTTTTGTTGAATTATTAAGTGATTCAACGCAAAGGACTTCTAGTACTGTTACAGTGTTTAAAAATTCTTTAGGATGATTATACACCCTCTTTTTAAGACAGCATCAACTTTCAGAAATTGAATTGCTGTTAGATTCTTTAGCTTAATCCTTTCAAGGCTCGTATTTCAAAACATTGTTTGTTTTCTGTCTTAATGGAGAGCTGATCTTTATGGGAAGGCAATGTAATATCCTCTGAGCTGGAAATGCATTGCTAGGCTGTGAAAGCCTGGGCTTCTCTCGTCGGCCATCACTTAGCCCTCTGAGCCTCCCTCGGGAACTCAATTTCCGCTGCCCCAGAGCACCTCAGCCTATCTCTTTAGTATCAAATATTTTGAGAGAGACGCATTGTTCTTTTCATTATGAAAAATACATTGTGAGCTATTAATGTTAATATTTTCCTAGCATGGTAATGCATTTGCACTGACCTTTTATCCTCCGTCAACATTTCTGCTGCGTCCAGCAAGACACACTTGTGCTATCAGGAGTAAGGGCCAGTGTTCTTTGCAGAGCTAATCTGCCCACCACGCTAGACACCCTAGCCCCCTTGGTCACACCCAAAGGAAGCTGCAAGAGAAACGGGAGGTGACTCTGAGAGTACTCATAGGAAAAGACCACACAGTCCACCAGGAGACATGTAACCATCAAGGGACTAATGGAACATACCTCAGCAAGGGAGCTACGGAAAGTCTTATTTCATAATGGCATTGAAAGTACTTATTAAAGAAAAAATTTCCAGAGCAGAGGAATTCTCTCCATCCTCCCTGGAGCTGCACACTTGGTACTGAAGTACTTCTCTTGGCCCCAAATCTCATCTATAAACCTTAGGGCACAGAAAGAGGAAATGAGAGTAGGGCCCCTGGAGACAAACTTATTCTATTTAATCATATTGTTAAGAGTTTTAATCCTGCACCTTTCCCCATTATTTAGTATATTTCCTCCCACAGATAAATGCTAGAAATCTAATCATTTAACTCACACTACAGTCGCTGGGGTAAAAAAAGAACTAGAGGGACAGAACAATGCCTAACTTGAAGGCATAATAATAAGAAAAATAACCAGTCAGTGCTCATTGTAGGGCATTATGTACCAAACAATGCAAATGCAGGACTTGATTGGCTTATTAACCATCTTAAGAGGCAGCAAATAACTGTCTTAAGAGGTAATAAGTAACTTCTGCATTTTACAGAGGGAAAAATAGATGAAGCTCAAAAAAGCTATGATTTGTCCAAGGTAAACCCAGTAAAGAAAAAAAGAAAAAACTGCCAGAGCTGAGGCTCCTGCCTGGATGCCCCCACCTAGTGTCAGCATATCTCTGAATCATGTTAACAGAGCTGTGGTTCTCCATCCTGGCTACACATTAGAACCACCTAGGCTGCTTTTTAAACTACAGAGACCTGGATTTTTCCCACAACAATTAAGTCAGAATCTTTGGGGGTGAGAAGCTGACTTTTTTTTTTTAAAAGAGCCTGAAGTTGATTCTATCTGCAGCTGGGATTGAGAACCACTGAGACAGGGCACCCTACTGATGGAGGAGATCAGAATTCGTTCCTCTTTCTTTCTTTATGTGTGCAATAAGACAGCCCAACAACCACATCTGCTTCATACTCCTCCACCCTATACCAAGCCGGAGTGAAGCTGCTGCCTCTGCCTTGTTGAGCTAAGGAAAATGTCAGGCCAAAACTAGAAAGAAGACCAAGTTTCCCAGCCAAGAAACCAACAAATTTATCTCCACATCTGTCATGAGAAGTCAAGGGAAGATCAAAAAGGAAGCAGAAGGAAAACGAAAGGGCACCAGATGAATTATGCGGTGGTCAGTCCAGAGACCACTGGGGTGCTGAAAGCAAAGATTAACCAGTGGGGGAAAGGACTGATTCTGGAAAGGGCAAGGCAGTCAGAAGCTCTGAAGCTGAGCAGTGGTCTGGGGGCCTGGAGAGCTGGATTCTCACCTACCACAGTGGTCTGAGAGATTCCAGACTAAGATAACCTCAGCCCGGCTACTCTAGGGTGAAAGGAGAGAGGTGTCTTTCTCAATGGGCACAGTTAGACTGTTTTTTGTTTGTTTGTTTGTTTGTTTGTTTTTTCCTTCGTTTTTTGTTTTTTTTCTTTAGAATTGCAGTCCAGGCTTCGCTGTCCATGCTAATGAAAAGAGGCCACGTTGTATAGCAGTGGGATTTTTCAGGGTTTTTTTTTAAAATTATTTTAATTTCATTTTATTTCGAGTGCTGGACACATAGGCATGATGTGCAGGTTTGTTACATAAACATGTGCCATGGTGGTTTGCTTCATCTATCAACCCATCACGTAAGTATTAAGCCCCACAGCATTAGTTATTTATCCTGATGTTCTTCCTCCTCCTGCTCCCCTCAACAGGCTCCAGTGCATGTTGTTCCCCTCCCTGTGTGCACGTGTTCTTATTCTTCAGCTCCCACTTATAAGTGAGAGCATGTGGTGTTTAGTTTTCTGTTTCTGTGTTAGTTTGCTGAGGATGATGGCGTCCAGCTCCATCTATGTTCCTGCAAAGAACATGATCTCATTCTTTTTTATGGCTGCATAGTATTCCATGGTATAAACGTACCACATTTTCTTTATCCAGTCTATCACTGATGGGCATTTGGGTTGGTTCCATGTCTTTGCTGTTGTGAATAGTACTGCGGTGAACATACACATTCATGTATCTTTATAATAAAATGACTTACAATCCTTTTGGTATATATCCAGTAATGGGATTGTGGATCAAGCAGTATTTCTGGTTCTAGGTCTTTGAGGAATTGCCCACTGTCTTCCACAATGGTTAAACTAATTTACATTGCCACCAACAGTGTAAAAGTGTTCCTATTTCTCCACAGCCTCACCAGCATCTGTTGTTTCTTTGTGTTTTAATAATCGCCATTGTAACTGACCTGAGATGATATCCCATTGTGGTTTTTATTTGCATTTCTCTAATCTAATGGTCAGTGAAGTTGAGCCTTTTTTCATACGTTTATTGGCCACATAAATGTCTTTTTTTTTTTTTGAGACTTGTCTGTTCATGTCCTTTGCCCATTTTTTAATGAGATTTTTTCCTCTTGTAATTTTGTTTAAGTTTCTTGTAGATTCAGAATAGTAGAACTTGGTCAAACGGATAGACTGCAAAAATATTCCCCCCTTCTGTAGGTTGTCTTTTCATGCTGATGATAGTTTCTTTTGCTGTGCAAAATCTCTTTACTTTAATTACATCCCATTTGTCAGTTTTTGTCAGTTTTTGCTTTTGTTGGAATTGCTTTTAACGTTTTCGAGCTAGACTGGTTTTTAAGTTTCCTTAAATAATCCCACATCTGGACTACGACAACTGCCTTTTAACTGGCCTCCCTGCCTGCTGTCTCTGTCCCCACCCCATTCCCTTCTCCACTGAGCTGCAGTGATCTTTGCTTCTTTACTGCAGAGCAGCTTAATCCTCTGTTCAAAAGCCTTCTATTGTCCCCAGTATAAAGCCCAAATGTATTAATGAGGCTTAAAAACTCTTCAGGGTCTTTTACCTTCTTGCCTTTCTGTACCTCAAATAAGCCATCTTTGACTGCTTTGGGCCCCTCCGCAGACTGCCCCTTCCTCCTGAAACCGTCTTCCCACTCCACTTCTTACTCATCCCTCAGGGATCAAGGTAGACATCACTTCCTTCGGGAAGTCTTCTCTGATTCCCCTAGAGTGTGTGAGTGCCTATTTTAGCTCTTATTATACTGGATTACAAATGTTTGTTTCTTAGTCAGCTTCCCTTGAGATATAAACTCCCTCATGCAGGAAACATTGCTATGATATATTTCCAGCACCCAGTTGTTTGAGGTTAAACTGTCTCCAGCATTGGAGGGAAGAAGTAACTATAAAGAGTAGATCAAGAATAGCCCATCCAAATATATATCTCTTTCACTAGGGGAAAGAAAAAACTCCCAATGCTTTAGAACCACATTCTAAAATCAGAGGTCCTGGTTTGACTTTGGGACTTAACAAGGAGATTATAAACTCGATCTTCAAAGGGCTAGAAAAGCCATGAAAGAATAAGAGAGGAGATAAAGAAACAGAGTCTGCTTCCCTTGAGATGTAAACTCCCTCATGTAGGAAATATTGCCATGATATTAATCTCAGAGGTTTGACAGTAAGTGCCATGCTTTCTCCAGAGCCCAGCATCTTAACCGCAACACCCAACCGTCTGTCCCACCCCTCTCACCCACTGGCAGGATCTGCAGGCTTTCAGCTGAGCATGTGCTACTCTGTAAGTGCGGATATACTTTTCAGTCCCCAGTGAGAAAATTGCAGTATGTGCACTGAAACCTGAAACCCTGACTATTCCAAGAGCCTAATTGTATCTTTCAAGTGCTCACATTCTGCAGCCCCAGCTCACCGATGCTTTCTCACCAGAGGGCTTCAGCCTGCCTGGAACTTTGTCTCCTCTGTAGTGTGGAGAGACCACAGTCATCACTCACCAGGGATGTAGCTACAACCAAGCAAGAAGGCCTAGAGAGCAGTAGTTGTCAAATGCAGCAGATTCTATCCAATGATTCCTGAATTCCACGGTATGACCCCAGTAAACCACTCTGTTTTATATTAGGTTGGTGTGAAAAAAAGGTAATTGCAAAAACCACAATTACTTTTGCACCAACCTTTAACCAGCCTCTGAATTTGAAGTGAAAGGACTCTGACTTGAACATCGGATGATGCACATTGACACTGTGTAGCCTTGAAAATCCACAATTCTGAATCTCAGTCTCTTCAACTGTGGGGTAGCACTGTACTTGGACACCCAAATCCTTGCCACATCTCTGAGTTTTCTTGATACCATTCCCTGTTTGCTTCTTCCTTTTGAACAAATCCATGTTGACGGTCCCCGGCTTTAAATTTTGGCTCCTCTCCATATCACTGAGTTTCCCATTCTCTCTTAAATTGCACACCAGCCAAAGCTCAGGGTTACCTACTAACCAGCACTTCTCAAGGTCCCAGGTTTTTCCGTGGAGATAGGTATTGGAGAGTAATTGTGCACCAAAGGATTTGTTCTTCTTTACCGTGTAGCCAAACTTTGGAAGGTGGCAGATAATGGTCAACTGACCTTTGGTCCTGAAGCCCAATAATTAGTTCTGTGAGAGGTCAAGAGGACTGTTAAAGAGAGTAGATTTGATGACATGGCAAGTTCCCAGGGCACCAAGTACACCTGGCAAGTTTGTGTGCTGCATACAGGCACCCAGGCTAGGGGACAAGTGGAGGCCGGAATCCAGCCCAGCTTCTACTTACCATGCCATGTGCCCATGGCTACATTCACCCAAAGGAAGGGGGTATCTTTCAGTAGACTGCACAAACGTACCCTACAAAGGATCCTAACAGGTCCTGGTACATGTTAGGGCTCCATAAAGGTTAATTGAATCTTAAATTCTTTATTATCTGCACAGACAGAAAATAGAAACTATTACTGCTGAAATCATAATAATCTCAGCCTACTCCCTTGGGGTAGCAATACAGCCGAGTCATTAAAAACAAAAGGTTTGCAGTTAGCCCAGGGTTTGAGCCCCAGTTCTGCCACAACTATGCTAAATGATCAGAAGCAAGATGGGTAACTTCTCTGAGTTTCCATTTCATCATCTGTACAAGGGGAATAATTTGGGAGGATTAGTGGTGACTATGATAACCAGTATCTCCTGAATACCTCCTATTGCAAATGTTCTGGGACCTAGCTTTATAGGGTAACAGATCTCAGATCCACAGAGGTAATAAAACATTCATTATTGTAATTGGTATTTATTAAAGTTCTAATGTGTTCTAGGCTCTGGAGGGCTTATGCCATCTATTGAGAATTTTCTATTTACCAGATAATGTGCTAAGCACTTTATACACGTGGTCTCGTTTAGACCCACGACTACCCTAGGAAGCAGGAACTATTATTAACCGCTTGCAGGGAACTTACAAACTAAGAAAGCAGTGAGTTAATACTTGAAACCACTTGAGTAAGCACAAAATGATTAAGAACAGATTGAGTTTCCAGGAAAGACAAGTACGAAGATGCACTTTGAGTGACAGAGTAGCTAGGAATTGGAGTTAGTTGTTGGAAGCCATCAGGTATCTCTCTCTAGAGAGTATGGTATAAAAATATCATAAAATATTATGCAGCAGTCAGAAATAATAATTTATTCCTAGGAACAGGGATAGATCTTAAAGACCATGTCAAATGAAAAAAGTAACAAAACAGAGTGACATTTAGAGCATAACAAGATAGTATGTGCCAGATTGTGGGGTGATCCTACAGGACTTCCCTTATCTAGGAGGGCTCTTAGCCCTGGGAGCCTCTGTTATTGATATCTGGGGACAGTCCCAGAGTCACCCAGTCATTCCCAATGTGCTGCCATGTAACATGGCACCAAAAACAAAGGTGAGCAAGACACGGACCCTTCCTCAAGTTGCCATGGCCTAGAGTGGAATCCCTGAATGAATAAGCACTGATAGAAAATTATCCGTGTTACACATGAGCTTCTCTCTCACAGTTGTCCTTCTGGGTCAGCAAATTCATTTTTCTCTGCCAGATGTGTTTTTATAAAGTGGAAAAAATTAAGGCCTGGTCAAAGTGGGGAATAATATCAGCTGGGAATTGTGCTGGTAATTCTGAAGAAGGCAATTAGCCAATGTAACATTCCTATCAATGACCAGTATTCTGTCTTGCTTGTTGAATTGTTATAAAAGAAGCTTTCTGGGGTAAGGAAAAATAGGTTCAACATTCTGTTCAAGCATCATAACCACACCCAGCCCTATACAAGCCCTCAAATGATACAGTCCGACTTTCGGTAGTGATGGGCACATCTTGAACCTGCAAATATTCTGAGACCAGGACCTCCTCCAACCTCCTCAAGACCCTGTTGGCTGCTACCAATGTGTATTTGATTGTCAGACTCCTCACATCTTAGCAATACTTGTGGCAAATTCATGCTCCAAGATAGCCCCAGAACCTACTATGTGCATGTTCTGCCTCTACCAAATCCCCAGCCAATAAAAAGGTCACTTTTTACATTACCTTCTCACACAACTAATTCTTGAGCCTCAGAGCTAAAGACCACTTGACCAACCATCATCTGCTACCCTCCAAAATTTGGTCACACAGAAAAACAAGAACAAATGCTTTGGTGCACAATTACTCTCTAATATCTATCTCCATAGGGACAGTCGGAACTCTGAGAAGGACTGGTTAGGAGTTAACCATGAGCTTTGGTGGTGTGCAATTTAAGAGAGAATGGGAGACACAGTGATATGGAGAAGAACCAGAATTTAAAGCCAGGGACCATCAACCTGGATTGCTCAAAAGAAAAAAGCAACAGGGAGTTGCATCAAGAAAGAATGCAGAGATGTGACAAGGATTGGTTTGTGTAGGGGTGCTAGGCACTGAAGCCACCAGAACAGAGCAGGAAGCACTCTACTTGGACATTCTTGGCTTCAGTGTAAGTGATGAGGAGGCCATGAAGGTCTTTGAGTAGCTGTGCGCAGTATAAAGACCACTGAGTATTTACACACACTCAGTAATGGGAGGATCACCCTGATTGCATTGCGGCAGAACTCACGTGTTTCTACAAACTCAAGTTTTCACATATTGTATTTAGATTCCTAGAAAGTAAGAGACAGAAGGAGATGGGGTTTGGATCTCTGTCCCTGCACAAATCTCACGTCAAATTTTAACGTCCAGTGTTGGAGGTGGGGCCCGGTGGGAGGTGATTGGATCATGGGGGTGGATTTCTCATGAATGGTTTAGCACCATCCTGCCTTGATACTGTTCTCATGATAGTGAGTTCTCACAAGATCTGATTGTTTAAAAGTGTGTAGCACCTCCCCTTCTCTTCCTGTGACTCCTGCTCTAGCTATGTGAAGTGCCAGCCCCCTTCACCTTCCACCATGATTGTAAGTTTCCTGAGGCCTCCACAAAAGCCAAGCAGATTCCTCCATGCTTCCTATACAGCCTGCAGAACCATGAGCCAATTAAACCTCTTTTCTTCATAAATTACCCAGTATTAGGTATTTCTTTATAGTAATGTAAAAATGGCATAATACAGAAAGACAAATCACTCCACTCACTACACACCATTTTTCATATGGAAAAACATTCCCAGGGAGAGAAAGCAACTTACCCAAGCCCAGGGACATCACTAGAGACTGAGGAGCTTGGGGAGAAGTTGCTCTCTTCTTTTGCTTGGCCCTGGGACTAAGTACCCCTAATGAAAGAACAGGTCATGATTCCTGCTAGCCCATGTAATGGAATGTAAACATTGGCTGAAACTTCTGAGGTCGGATGTGTTCTCTGATTTCACAAATGGGGAAACAGAGACTGTTCATCTTACCATCATTCTAGTTCCAAATGCCTATGGATCACATCTCCAACTAGCCAAACACTTTCAGGGCCCCTACACCAAACAGCAGCCCTAGCATGATCCCTGAAGATGGTTGACTACCCAGATGGTGAAGCACTGCTTCCTGATGACGCAGAGACTTGGGTTTAGAGAAAGTCTCAACGGCCAAAAGGCTGTCCTAGGGTCAGCACTGCTGAAGATAACCAGATAAAATGTTTTATTTGTCCGGAAACCCACACACCACTTTTGGGGAACAATTTTTGTTGCTCTTTCTATCATCAGCCTGGACTTTTGCCTCTCTCTCGCTCTCATTTTGGATGTGGATTGGAAACTCAAACTCCAATCTATCCTTGTCTTTTTCCCTCCTCTACCTAGACTGTTACTAAAGTCATCTCTTACAAGAGTTACATTCCCAAGGCTCCTCTTTCAACCTCCCCACAATGATTTCCCAACACAGCCACCTATTGATTTCAACTCCATCCCCAGTTCCAGCTTGGCCTGCGGGCTCTCAGCCAATCACCTCCCCATCTCCATTACCTTAAGCGCCAAGCCCCACAAGAGGTCCCTGGTTATCACCTCACCATTCAATTACCCCACTCTGAAAATGTCTGAGCCAGAGAAGGGCAGAAAAACCTCAAGAATTCTTCTAGAATCGAAGGATTATCTCTTACTCCTGCAAAAATGTTCAGAAGATGCCCTTGTCTCTGTTAAGAAGACTTTAAATCTTGTCACACAAGGAACAGATGTAGTCAGGATTTTATACCAATGGATTCGTGATTCTTGGTATTTTAATGAGCCTCTCTGTTTTGAAAATTTTTCAGCAGGAGTCACCCTATGTACTCTTACTAACAGCCATTAGGCTTCCTTCAGTAACACAATGAGACTTAGAGAAAGAGCATATTTGCTCAGATGTTTGTCTGCTGCTCTTCTTACTGTAGCAGGGCCTGCTGTATATTTACCTTTTCCTGCAGGCTGCTAAGTGGACCTCATCTCTAGCCTCTCTTGCCACATGATTGTGTTCTAGCCAAAGGAATATGAGGGAAGTGATGCATGCCACTTCTAAGTCTGGTCCATGGAACAGCAGAGAGACTCTGCTATCTCTCTTTTTTCATCTGCCAGCTAAATGAAGAAGACTTCAAGAATCTTGAGGAGGACAGAGCCACTAGATGGAAGGATCCTGAGTCTAGAAGTCATAACTTGGAAAAGAGTTGACTATGAACACCATCATGGACTGTTGCAAAAGTGAGAAACTTAATTTTTACTAGGCTAAGCTCTAGACACGTGGGGGTAATTTGTTGTATCAGCTAGCCTACTTTGACTAATACATTACTCTATTTTTCAGAAACAGTAACTTAAAGTCAATAATCTAAAGTCAATTCAAGACAGAATAATCTTTAAGAATCTGTCTATTTATAATGAAAGCATCTTGAGAATAACAGACGGTAAGAAAATATTTGCAATATATTTTATAGTCAAGTAGTTATTATGACTAAAGAACAAAGAGTTCTAAATATATCAAAGGATATAAACATAATTCACAGAATTACAAATGACTCGTAAATGTATAAAAAGATGTTCAACTTCATTAGTGATCTGAGAAATGCAAATTGAAATAGCAACGAGATGTAATTTTTCACCAATTAGATTAGAATAGATTAGATTAGATTGGCTTGATAATTTATTCAGTATAGGCAAAGGTTTGGGGAAAAGAGCATTCCCAGATATTTTTAATAGGATTGTAAATTGCTATAATGTTTTGAACATTTGCCTCTATCAATCAAAACACAAAATGTGCTTCTTATCAAAATGTGAAATGCATGCACACTTTGGCTCAACAATCACACTTCTAGGAATATTTACATAAGGGCACAAGGATAGATGTTAAAGGATTATTCATTGAAGTATTACTGGAAACATCAAAAACCCCCCTAAATAATTATCAACATGAGAATAGTTAAATAAATTATGATACATCCACCTGTACCACATGAGACGTTATACAGCTGTTGAAGAATGTAGAAACTGTCATGCCAGTGAAAAAGGCAAGTTTAGAGATATAAATGAGTATATATGTCTGTGTAACAGATTGCTAGATGGGACTTTTCCTATTGCCTTTGAATCCTGCTAATACCCAAAGCTAAAAACAGTAAGTGCCAAGTACCTATGCATTCTAGTTCTAGACTCATCCACCCACAGAGGTCTTCTACTACCAGGCCCCCTCGCCCACCTCCAGGCCATATAAGAAAAGTTTGAGATCCCATAGAGAATTTTTTTTAAGGAAATTCATAGGGGTAGAGAGCATAACTGTGTTTTTCCTCCCTTTCCCTTCAAACTGAGGGAGACATGCTTCCAGAAGACTACCCATGGACTCTGAGTTTTGTCTGCCAGGAGAGGCAGCTACATCTCACCCTTCAGCTTAATGCATCCTGGGAACAGTCCACAAGCCCATCACCTGGTGTTGCTACATGAGTGGGGCACAGAGGAGCTCTGGGAGGATCTGAACTGTAGCCCCAAGAGTTTGAGAATTCTGGATGGGGAGATAGAAGTGCCTTCCTCTAGCCTAGACAAGTTTAGAAGTGGGAGACGAGCTAAAGCGACTTGTGATGCTGGGGAGAGGAGAGAGGGTAGAGGCAGAGCCCACCTGTACTTGTGCATGTCAAGGAGGCATAAGGTTTCCTATGGGTTGAGTCAGAGCCACTCCTAATATTTCCAGAGTCCACAACAAGAGTACAAATGGAGGCCCACATACTCTATGTCTAAATAGTTTAAAGTATAAATAAAGCTCAATAAAACACATTCTATCATTCTACTGTGACAAATATATCTTCAAAATGACCTGGAAAGCCAGATCCAAAAAGAAACTGTTAATAATCCTTGGTGTTGACTCCTATACACAGAGGCATAATGAGAACTGGCCCTGCCAAGCTTCCCTTCTTGTCCCATCCCAGGTTCCTATTCCCACACACATACAAGTTTATCCACATACCCAACAAGCAGCACCCCTTGACAACCCCTTGAGGCTAGGGGTTTATACATCTGCAATAAGGCCTAAGTGAACCTGGAGAATAAACCTATATGGGCTTGCAAGAGGCTTTGAGGTCATACAAGCAGAGGATTCAGGAGTCCCATTACCCAAAATAAGGTCTAGAGGAGCTGTGTGAGCTCAGCTGGGAACCTCCTTGTGGACTGCCAAGTTCTCACCTGGTCAAAGAGCTGCTGGCAAAAGAGGGCAAAAGTGGAGTCCTCTAAAGTGTGGGATCCAAGTCTGGCAGCCTTCTTGCCCGAATCTGAGGAAGGACTGGGACAAATGAACTCTGTGAAAGTTGAGTGGGGATAGGAGGCAAGTAGACCCCAGGGTGTACCCTTGGGAGTAGGATCCAGGTTTTCGGCACAATCATTGTATCAAATAGTATATCCTGAAGAGCCAGCATTCAGGCACCTGCCACACAGATCACAGCACTGCAAGCCAAGCAAGATCTGATTTTTTTTTTCTTTCTTTTTTTTTTTTTTGAGATGAAATCTCACTCTGTTGCCCAGACTGGAGTGCAGTGGCAAGATCTCGGCACACCGCAACCTCCACCTCCTGGGGTCAAGCGATTCTCCTGCCTCAGCCTCCCAAGTAACTGGGATTACAGGCACCCACCACCAAGTCCAACTAATTTTTGTATTTTTAGTAGAGACAGGGTTTCACCATATTGGCCAGGCTGATCTCGAACTCCTGATGTCGTGATCCACCCGCCTCCACCTCCCAAGGTGCTGGGATTACAGGCGTGAGCCAACGTGCTAGGCCAAGACTTTGATTTTTAATTCTAACTCCCTCTTCCCCATCTTGGGGGAGCTAAAAGCCACAAAGGACATCAGGGTGCGAAAAGTTTGAAAGAACAGATCAAATTACCACTACTCCTCCTTCACCATCAGCTCAGGACTAAGGTGGATCAGAGGTGACGGCAGGGGTGGCAGGAAGAGAAATTTTGAACTAGATGCGAAATTGAAGACTTAATGTGTAGTGGACTGGACTTTTTAAAACCTGACAGTGATTGGAAAGCTATGAGACCACCCAAGATGCCTTCAAGAACCTGAAAAGGGAACTTATTAGAGCACATTTAAAGTAAACACTGGGGTAAATTGTACTAATTACTGACTGTACCCTACCAAGTTCTTCCCATTCAATAGCCAAGAAACAGAAAAAACCCAAACCAATTAGTAACACATTTATATGTCATACATAGGAATTTTATGATGGTTCTTATAAAAGTGGTTACCCAAGAAGAGTAAGCTATAAGAAGGGGGAGAGGTGATTTTGACTTTTTATTTCACACATCCTGAATGACTTTTGTTCAAAGACAATATCTGGAAAGGTTTTGAATAATGTACAATTGCCTCAATTTGCCCAATGAGGCACTGAGAAATTCTCTTCAACCTAGGAGGAAAAAAATCAAGCCAAACACGAGACCTAACTTGTATATTACATAATTCCTCTCCGAATGTTGCCACAAGGCCAAACTCTATGATTTTCCTAGGAAAAAAGAAGTTGTTTATTATTCCAACTGTTGCCATAGCAGTCAGTGTTTCCACGTTACCATCCTTTTCTCTCCAGACACTACTCCACTAATACAAGTTCCAGACCTGCAATTCCAGGCATTTCAGCCAGAAGGAAATACCCTTGTGCTGTTGTAAAAATCAACGGAGAAGGCCAGCCCTGTGGTTGTTGTTTAAGTTCCAGCATTTTCAATCACTGCTTCAGTGAGGAAGAAAAAGTGGAGCCTGTCTCTAGACTCAGCAGGGCGGGATCCTGAAGAATTTTATCTAACCCCATGATTGATCTCCCATTCTTCTCTGCCTTTGGGACCCCTTTGGTCCCAGCCATTAGAACTGAGCTAGTCTCCTTATGAAGAGTAAAAGAAGAATATGGAAACCTAGAGGTCCGTTATTTGAAAGCTTGGCTCTGGTTATATCTCTGTTAGCATAATTAAATGAAGAATCAGGGCAATTCTTCAATTCTCATCAAGGTATCTGTTGTCTGGTATCACCAAGTCTCCCAGCCTTACTGGCATAGTGTGACCCTTTCATTTACCGTTCAAATGGAATAGTAAATGAATCGGCACTCACAATCAATACCATTACTCAAATAGTTCTGAGGATTCTTTGGGGCCTTACATTTCTTCTGGTCACTTTTTACCCTGATTTTGCATTTCTGTTGAATGATCTCTCTCCATTCCACTCACTTCCTTTGATTCTTGTCTGTTCTCTGTCCTTCTTGTAACACACTAAAAACCACCCCATTTCTTCAGCCCTTCCAAGTCCCCTAAAGTTATGTGTAGCAGACTTTTACTGAAGGTTGTAAGCAACAGAATTACAGCATAGCAAACACAAGAATCGGCTTGAACTTTAATCTCATATGGTCGTATGTGCATAGAATGTCCCTGGAAGCATGTGTTACACAGAAGAACATGGAGTCAGAGAGACTTTCATTCACCTGGCAAATACTAATTGAGTGCCCAATGCATGCCACGCATCATTCTAGGTACTTGGAATAAATCAGCAAACAAACCACACAGGAGGCCTGGTGCCGTGGCTCAAGCCTATAATCCCAGCACATTGGGAACCAAAGCGGGCAGATCACCTGAGGTCAGGCACTCAAGAGCAGCCTGCCCAACATGGTGAAACCCCATCTCTACTAAAAATACAAAAATTAGCTGGGAATTGTGGTGAGCACCTGTAATCCCAGCTATTCCGGAGTCTGAGGCAAGAGCCTTTGTTGAAACCGGGAGACGGAGACTGCAGTGAGCTGAGATCATGCCACTGCACTCCACCTGGGCAACAGGGTGAGACTGTCTCCAAAACAAAACAAAACACACACACACACACACACACACACACACACACACACACAAGTTGCTTGCTGTCCTCAAGGATTTTATTTCATCAATGGGAGACAAAATAAACAACAATAAATAAGTAAACTATACATTAAAATTGTATACTAAAAATGTATAAGTATTATAGAACCAGTAAGGGAGCCAGGAGTGCAGGGGGCACGAGGGTTACTTTTAAATAGGTGGACAAGAAAGCCTCATTGGAAAGCTAGCATTTTAGCAAAGACTTGAAGGAGGTGAGAGAAGAAGCCATGAAGATACACAGAGGAAGGGCATCCTCCATGCGGCAGGGAACAGCTACTGCAAAGGCCGTGAGACAAAAGTGCACCTGGTGTGTTAGACTCTAACAGGTAGAGGAACAGCAGGGAGGCCGGTGTGGTTGAAGTAGCATGAATGAAAGGGACAGGAGGAGGACAGAGGGTCAGAAAGGTAGGGCTGGCAGGGTCATGATCAGGACTTTGGAGTTTTCTCAGAGTAGGATGGGGAGCCGCTGGAGGGTTCTGAGCAGAGGAGCAACGCGATCTGACGTGTTTTAGCAGAAATACTCGGGCTGCAGGGTTGGGAATAGACTACCATGAGCCAAGAACAGAGCAGGGAGCCCAGCTAGAGGGCAATTGGAGTAATCAGGGGATGTGACTCCTACCAAGCTGGTGGCAGATTTCGGACTACTTTGTCATCAGAATTTCCTAATGGATGGTGTGGTGTGAGAAAAGGAGATAACTGTGGATGGAGTAGGTCTGGGGAGGAATTTTAGAAGTTAAATCTCAGAAACGTTAATGTGGGGAGGTCTCTTACACACCCAAGTGGAGACATCAAGTAAGTAGCGAATATATGAGTCTGGAGTTAAAAGAGATGTTTGGTAGGGATGTCAACTCTGGAGCCATTGATATGTAACTGAACTTAGAGCCATGATATCAGAAGAGATCACTTGGGTAGTTAGTATGGATTGTACATAAATGGCTGCACAGAACATCTGCAGTATTAAAATTTCATGGGGAGAGGTGGTTACAAAATATCAAAAAAGATTCCTTAAGGGGACACGAAAGGAAAAAGAAAACTTGAGAAACACTGTTTAAAGAGAGAATGTGAGTAAAGGAATTGGAGACAGAAGGTAAGCAGTGCTCTCATGAGTTTTGCTGCAAAAGAAATCAAATAGCCAAGGACAAAGCAGGGTTCAGAGAAACTCCCCTAAAATATTTAACAATGGGAATGTAACTATAGTGCTTATGAAGTGTTTATTCTAGGCCAAAACACAATCATTCATTTTTAAAAATTAATATTTGGCATTTCATCCATAAAATGTGTCATTCTCTGATGTGGGGAATTCCTCAATGTTTCCTTCGTCTTTTGGTCCCTCTCTGTTTCTTGGAAGATCTTCTCTCTGCTTTGGCTATCAGCTCCCCCAACTCTAATTCTTAAGACTTTCTATCCATAGCAATGTGTGCTTACCCATCCCGATTCAGCCAAGGAGTTCTGAACTTCCAAGCTGAAAAGTTCATCAAGGCTAATAAAAGTGATTTCCTTCAGAGAAGAGCCACCTAATTCTAAAACTAAATTAAACATAAATATAGCAAAATGTAAAATATTGAATTAGCCCTTCCCCTGGAAGGTAGAAATGCAGACAGCCATTTTATTTATTAAATTACAGTTTTTCCCGTGAAAATCCCAACACCCACTCCTCTCAGTAGCATTTCCTTCCACAGGCAATGGCTTAATTAACATAACCCAAAAGTAGTTCAGAGAAAATTCAAATAAAGAAATCCTTTGCCTTAATTAGATAAATTTGTCAAGGAAAACTATATTTGAAGGCTAAATTATTTGCATAATTATCTTAATTCTTTACTTAATTTAACAGGTTCATAGCAAGTCAGAGGCAAAATTGTTTAATTCTAGTTGTTGAGTCCTAACCAGTATCTGTCCATGACAAATTATTTCAATTAGGGTTCAATTTTGGAGCAGGGACTTTTTTTTTGCTACTCTACAAGGGGAAATGTAATGGATTTGTGAGAAAACAAATGACTTTCTGAATGTGCCGTGTAAAAGGCTTTTATGGAGCGCCCTGTGAGCACACCACAGTTCTCAGTCTTGCTTTCTGGTCTTCGGGTCTGTGATTCTCAGGGAAAGTGTCTCCTGTTACTCTCTTCTGGAAAGCTCTCCACCAACCTTTGGAGCAACCCTACCCCAATCCAAAGAAACTGATCTTACCCAAGGATCCATCATTCCCCCCAGAGCAGGCAATATCCCCAAGTGGAATTCATGGAGACTGAGTGGGGGCTGGGGCAAGCTCCAGCAACATTCAACCCTGTCCTCTGACACCCTAAGGCCCATGAAATATCCCAGAATATTTCTTGCTATGCTTTTGAAATTGGTCTACAAATGGAATTTAGAGATAAACTTCATAATTCTCCCTATTGTCCAGCTCCTCCTAACAATGGAAATCATCCACTCACATTTCCACTCACAATTCCAATTTCAGAGTCAATATAGTCATCCACTCACAATTCCAATTTCAGAGTCAATATAGTCATCTTATAAGCAGAAATATTTTATTTTTTTCCCATAATTCTCAATGTATGAGGCTATCTTTCACATAAAGAAGAGAGTCTTTTCTTCTAATATGCAGAAGTGTGGTTTCCTTTCCTCCAACTGCTAACCTCAGCCTTTCAAATAGTGTCCTCAGATAGTTGGCACTGATGAGCAATAGATATCTAAATAATGACCCCCTTAGCTCCAGCCTGAACTTAGAGTAATCATGTGTAAGAACATTCAAGTCTTGGCTAAGGACAATTCTCATCCTAGAGGATGCTAAAGATGCTTCTTTTCCTCTAGATTATGTAATTTTTTGTTTTCTAATTGTACTTTTCCCTTTTATCCTTTACTCAAGAAGAATATATGAACAGAAATGTGTGAGAGTGATATAATTTTATAGATAATCCAGAATCCACTCTAATTTCTCAATGTAAATCATTAGTTCTTTTCTTTTTCTGTTTTATATTTTAAAATTCTCAACTTAACACTTAATCATATATATAATATATATATTTTATATAATATATATTATATATTTTATATATAATATATATTATATATTTTTATATATAATATATATTATATATTTTTATATAATATATATAATTATATATTTTATATATATTATATATAATATATATTATATATTAAAAATTGCATTTTAAAATCATTAGTTCTTATCAGTATTTTGGAATTGCCAATAGATTACTTGTAATATATCTAGCAGCTGATTGCAGGTACATAGCAATTCTTTGGTTGAGAACTACTGAAATAGAATAGAGTAAAGGTCTATAGAGACAAGATAGAATGGGTTCATAAGTTAAAGTTATGAATACTGAGCATTAGGTAAGTAGTACCATGGTTAGGAGCTTGAGATGTGAACCCAGAGTCCTTAAACCTGTCCTGTGCTTTAGTAACTTTTAAGACTTTAGGTAAGTTACTTCAAAACCTTTTGTGACCCTGGGTGTTCTCTTTTTAAAGTGATAATACAGTATATATTAATGCATTATACATATAATTACTGTATTATATATAATCACCCACAGCACTGCTGTGAGAATTACAAGCAGTAATATAAGTAAAAGAGAAAGTACAAGGCTAATCCGTAAAGCACTAGTTGTATCCAATGATCACAATCCACACAGTCATAATCCTACGGGAGGGAAAGAAAAAGTTGGGTTGAAAGTTTTGCTAAATAGTTTCCATATTATTGATAAAGAAAACATTTCAATCCATTTGCACATTGCACAGATGTTTTAATTTTAAAAAATATGTAACTTATTTTGCAATAATGCGAAGTTATTTTCCTAGGCCCATATTTATACCATGAGAAATCAATATTTTGAGACAATAAAATGGTCCATATATTTTTGTGTTATCTAGATGAGCCATTTTGAAAACATACAGCTTTGAAATCTGTCTTGAATCTAAGCTAGTTTGAGTAAGCCTTTGGAAGTTAAATAAAGTAAAACTTATCCAGAAATCTTGGTACTCAGATAAATAGTTTTTTAAAGAGTTTAAAATTATTTAGATTAAAAATTATTTAATTTTTAAATAGTATAAAATTGTTACCAAAATATTTTCCCTAAGTGATCTGGTTTCAAAACACATTTTGACACTAAGCAGGCTTTCACTGCCTTAAAAACCACTTATAAGTTATAAAAACCACATTAAATAGATTCCAAAACAAATAATGTTTAGAAAATCGTTCCAAAACCAGTATTTTGAAAAGCTTTGCAAATTTAATCATTGATGGCAATGACTCTCAAGATTCCCAAGAAACCAGTTACTAGATGTACATTTCATGTGCTCAAACTTTACAAAATATCTTATTCTTTTTCACTCCTGGTTTATTTTAGCCTTTTTTCCTAGAAGACACATGAATGTAAGTATATTTAGCAACCAACAGCACGCAGAGAAGAAAAATATAGCAAGGATGGAAAAGATCTGTTTTTGACTGAAGTTCAGGTTCGAATTCCTTCTCTGCTACATACTGTCTGTGGTAGCTTGGTATCATTACTACCCTCTTTTGAACTGTAATTTCTTTCTTACACCAGATTCCCTCATAAAGCAAATCCTGGTTAAGAGCTTTCATGCAGGTAGTTTGGGAATTGGTCTGGGGAAAGGATTAAGAACCGAAAAAAGTAACACAGGAAAAGAGAAAAAGCCATTACCATGGCTGGAGTTGGCCACTATTGTGGACAATTGGGCCCCACTGAATGCCGCAAGGACAGAGGTGGGGACAGTTCTTGATGGGCTCCATTCTCCCCATATGTGTACCCTCCCAGATTATGCATGCATAAGCGCCAGGTGGATTCCTGAAGATTTTCCATGTTAGAGAAGCCCCTGAGGTGGAAAGTGAGAGAAGTGAAGTGTGGCCCATATGAGGTGTTGTCAGGCTACACCTATGCAAGCTGGTTGCTGTGGCAATAACTGCAGTGAATGGTGGGCCGAAGAGGATGTGAGGCAGGGCACAAGAAATGTCTAATGAAGTTTCCTCATCTAAGTAATGGAAGTAAAAATATTATTTTCAGAATCTACGCTTCAGGTGGGGCAGGATGGCTCATGCCTATAATCCCAGCACTTTGGGAGGCCAAGACGGGCTGATTGCTTGAGCTCAGGGGTTTGAGACCAGCCTGAGCAAAACACACACAAATTAGCCGGGCATGGTGACACATGCCTGTAGCCCCAAATACTCAGGAGGCTGAGATGGGAGGATTGCTTGAGCCCAGAAGGTGGAGGCTGCAGCAAGCTGAGATTTCACCACTGCAATCCAGCCTGGGTAACAGCCAGACCCTGTCTCAAAAAAAAAAAAAAAAAAAGAAAAGGAAAAGAAAAAAGAAATTCTTCATCATCTAACTCTTTGCCTTTCTGAAACATTTTCTGATATGAAGCAAAGAAGGCTTCCTTACCCCTCTCTGTCTTCCTCCAGGATCTAAAGGAAAACATTCTGGCCTCTCCATTCCAAACCACCCCCGACCACCCCCACGAACTTCTGTGTTCTTCTCCTAGTGAGAAGGGGTAGTTTATCTGAACTTCAATCTCAGAAAAAGCTCTTTTTCAGATTCATCTGGCCACTCTTCCTTTTCTAAGGTGAGCACACTGGGGCCTGCCTTCTACGGTAGGTACGTGCCACCTGGGCAGGAAGAGGCAGGTTTTACCTTCCCTGAAGATGATGGGAGGGGAAGGGGTCTTGGGAGGAAAGGAAGAGCAAGGCAGATTCCAGCAACATCCTCCCATCCCAATCATAGTACTTGGTTTTTACATCATCCATCCCAGCAACTGGAAAGAGTTCTGGCTATCCCCACTGACATGGGCTAAAGTAGTCTGGTGTCTTAAATAATAACCAGCTAATAAATCTGGTATGTTGATCCCCAACTAATGCTTTAATCTATTTCTCACTGGCCTCCTCTGTAACAATATAAGTCCTCCAAAAAGAGAGCTTGTTGTCCTTTTGTTCACTGATGTCTCCCACATGCCTGGATCAGACCCTGGCACACAGGAGGTGCTCAGTAGTTGTTTAACAAATGAATAACTCACAGGGAGATAGGACATGATTAGCACCTCAGAAAGCTCGGTCATTTCCTCCAGACAGAAATGGGCTCTCCCTCCTTCATGCTCCCTAATATCTCCTCCTACAGCATCAACACATTGTAATCATTTGATACAGAATCTAGCTCTCATATTTAACTTGGAACTTCACAAGGACAGGGATTTTGTCTTATTTATCTTTATTTCCCAAATGCCAAACACCATGGGGACTTACCCTTAGAATGTACTCAAAAATGATACCTGAATGAATGATAAAGAAAAGAAATGCAATAATATCACACCTTAGCTGTCTTCTTTTACTGCTAATGCCAGAGATTCATTTGTTTTAAAGTTAGAATGTATCATGAATGAATCATTCCCAAGCTTATTCCAGAACTCTAAAGAGAAGGAATGGAAAAACAAGATAAGCCAAAAGGAAAAGCCTAATGGACCAATGTAGACAGTGACTCTTGGCAACTATTCTTGAAATCCAAAAAGGATGTGTCATTCAAAAGGAAGGGTGTAAAGTTCTTTGAGAAATTATCAAAACTATGATTCCAAAAAGGAAAATAAGAGGACCCAAGGAAATAAGAAAAGAAGCCATTAAAACATTAAAGAATTATAAGAATGGCAAATATGTGGCAATTGTGAGAAATAATTGCCTCCACCCTCCTCATCCACTCCTTCACCTGCCATCTTTGGTAGACATCACTGATGAATCAAAATACAGTCATGCACTGTATCATGACATTTCAGTCAGTGATGGGTTGCATATGACAGTGGTCCCATAAGATTATATATAACACTTGATTTTTGCTGTGCCTTTTCGGTGTTTTAGATGTGTTTAGATATGCAAATATTTACCATTGTTACAATTATCTACCTTATTCAGTACAGCAACATGCCATACAGGTTTGTAGCATAGGAGCCTACACATCATATAGCCTAGGTACCTAGTAAGTTATACCATCTAGGTTTCTCAAAGTATATTCTATGATGTTTGCTCTCGTTAAGCAACACGTGACTGTTTGTTTCTATCGAGGACTCAAAGTCCTTCCCAATCAGCGTGGTCAAGAACTATATTTGTTATTTGGTCTAGATCAGAGTTTCCAAACTTGAATAAACTTCAGACTCACCTGGGGAGCTCCTTAAACATTCAACTGCCTAACCCAGCTTTCCAGAAGTCCTGTTAGAGGGTTGGAGTGGGGCACAAGAATCTGAGTGCGTAAAAGTCTTCCTGTGAGGAGGTTATTAGGGAGGAAAAACTTTTCCTCCACCATCTTAGGTTCAGTACTTAGGAATCTGTGAATTAAACTGACAATAGAAGGTGGAATAAGATGGCCAAATGGAACCCTCCAGCAATCATCCCTCCACAGGAATACTAAATTAAAAAGCTATCTGCACAAGAAAGCACCTTCATGAGAACCAAAAATCAAGTCAGCAATCACAGTACTTGATTTTTGCCTCATCCATCCCAGCAGCTGGAAACTGAGTTCTAGCTATCTCCATCAGCATGGGCTAAAGTTCTCTGGTGCCTTAAATAAACTTGAAAGGCAGCGTAAGCTACAAGGACTGCAGTTCCTCAGAGAGTCCTGGTGCTATGTTGGTCTGTGACCAGTGGATCTGGTGCATTTGACCCAGTGAGACACCAGCTAGGGTGGCCAAGGAAGTGACTGCATCACTCCAGACAGTGCAGCTCCCAGCTCTGGAAAGAAATGCAAGAGTAAAGGGGACTTGGTCTTGCAACTAGAATACCAGCTCAGCCACAGTAAAATAAAGCACCAAGAAGAATCCGAAGGCCCTCATTCCAGGCCCTAGTTCCCAGATGATATTTCTAGACCCACTCTAGGCCAGAGGAGAACCCATTGCCCTGAAGGAAAGGATCCAATCCTGGCAGAATTTACCACCTGCTGACTAAAAAGCCCTTAGGCCTTGAATAAACACAGCAGGAGCCAGGAAGCAGTCACCACGGGTCTTGGACAAGACCTATCATCATCCTGGCTTCAGGTGTGACACAGAACATTCCCAGCTGTTGTGACCACAGGGAGAGACTCCTTCTGCCTGAGGAAAGCAGACAGAAGAGTAAAGAGGACTTTGTCTTGCAACTTGGGTACCAGGTCAGCCACAGTAAAATAAAGCAACAAGCAGACTCCTATGGTCCCTGATTCCAGGCATTCCCTCCTGGAGGGGACTTCTAGACCCACCCTGAGCCAGAAGAGAATCTGCTGCACTGCCCAGTCCTGGCAGGATTTATTACCTAGTGACTAAAGAGCCCTTGGGCCTTGAATAAACATCAGCAGTTGTCAGGAAATAGTTGTCACAGGACTTGAGCAAGACTCAGTACTGTGCTGGCTTCAGATGTGACCCAGCACAGTCCCAACAGTGGTAGCCATGAGAGTGCTTGCATCATCCCTTTCCTAAATCCAGGCAGCTCAGCATGGAGAGAGAGAGAGTTTGGAGGAAAATAAGGGAAGAAAATAAGAGTCTTGCCTGCTAATCTAAGGAATTCTCCCAAGAATCTTTCCCAAGACCACCAAGGTGGTACCTCTACAAGTCTGCAACAGTCACAGCCTTACTGGGCTTGGGGTGCCTCCTAATGCAGATACAGCTACAGTGACTAAAGACTTAGTTCACAACACTCAATTCCCTTTGAATAGTTGGAAAGTTCCCCAAGAAGGACGAGTACAAACAAGCCCAGATTGTGAAGACTATAAATGCCTAACTCTTCAATGCCCAGACATTGATGAACATCCACAGCCATCAAAACCATTCAGGAAAACATAACCTCACCACAAACTAAATAAGGCCCAGTGATCAATCCCAGAGTGAAAGAAATATGTGATCTTTCAGACAGAGAATTGAAAATAGCTGTTCTGAGGAAACTCAATGAAATCCAAGATAACGCAGAGAAAGAATTCAGAATCCTACCAGACAACTTTAACAGACAGACAGATTGAAATAATTAGAAAGAATTGAGCAGAAATTCTGGAGCTGAAAAATTCAATTGACAAACTGAAAAATGCATCAGAGCCTCTCAACAGCAGAATTTATCAAGCAGAAGAAACGATTAGTAAGCTTGAAGACAAGCTATTTGAAAATACAGTCAGAGGAGTAAAAAGAAAAAAGAAGAAAGCATGCCTACAGGATCTAGAAAATAACCTCAAACGGGCAAATCTAATAGTTATTGGCCTTAAAGAGGAGGCAGAGAGATTGAAGTAGAAAGTTTATTCGTATGTTCATTGCAGCCCTATGTACAATAGCAAAGACCTGGAACCAACCCAAATGCTCATCAATGATAGACTGGACAAAGAAAATGTGGTACATATACACCATGGAATACTA
>CAUYLG010042536.1:0-63989 GCA_963573385.1 Cacajao melanocephalus | reverse complement strand
CTTCACATCCCTTGTTAGTTGTATTCCTAGGTATTTTATTATTTTTGTTGCCTCTTAATTATAATAAGACTTTTTATAATAGGCCAGGTATCTGATTCATCCTTGTTTGTTCTCAAGGTATCTCACTAGGAAAAAAATATTTTTCCTGGAATTAATGTACCACGGAAAACCATGACATAGCTTTTCTGTTAAGTTTATGTTTTTATATTTTTATATTTATAGACTTATTCTCAATCACCCTATTTTGAATATAAGTTAAATCATTCTTCCTGAGGAGTTGCTTTTTTTTTTTTTTTTTTTTGCTATAGCTATTATTCATACACACACACATATATACAGATACGTATGTTGTTTTTAAAAATCTTCAAGTATGGAGATTCTTAGAGACAAAAAGGATCTGTTTAAAATAAAATAAAGGCCTATTCAGGAACTGAAGTGCTGGAGTCAGACCTTTGGCCTTCACATTCCAAACTCCTTCATTTATCTGCTGGCTATTAGGGAAAATTACCTAAGTTCTTAAATTCAGTCTTTCAATCTCTTACACAGAGTTATAAAATTATCTACCTTATAGAGTTCCCATTAGGATTAAAGGACTAGCACAGTGAGGTACATGGTTGGTGCTTCAACTAATTTTGTTTTTTAATAACATTAATCAATTGTAGCATCTATCTATCTATCATCTGTCTTCTATCTATGTCTATCTAATTATATATATAGAGAGAGAAGGTTGTATATGGGTCTAGATTTGTATACTCATTAATATCACTGTAATAATTTTCACTTTCAACAATTCCAGGCATGTGTTAATTCATATTGATTTCTTTGGTCTGTTGCAACAGCTGTTAACATATTTGTTGTGCCACCACAGCTGACACCACATATACTTCCTGTTTGGTGTCAATGGCAGCAACTTATGAATACATTAACATGTATGGGGCCATAGTTAAGCAAAGTAAGAATTATACAAATTGTAATAAGTTAGAATTATTATTTATGTTGAGTAATTTATACCAGAATATGAGAAATATTTTGATTGAAAAATGACCTGAATCTACATTATGTTATTTTATTTTTATTTTTTTCTGAATCTACTTTTAACAAGGAAACATCATAAGTTATCATTATTTTTGTCTTTTCCTTGTAAAATAAAACAATATTTCTTCATATGCTTCTCTGCCTTCATTTCTCACAAATTGAAAAAATAATATTTAAATTCATATTTAACAGATTAGAGTATGTTACTTTGATTTATAAACATAAATCATTAATAAATAAAACATCACAAGCCACAACAATAAAAACACTAAACATGATTAAAGTTTAGAAAGTTATTTTACCATCTTTCTATACTTAGACATTTAATAATTCTTTTCCTCAGTAAATAACTCATACTTTTCATTCTAAATGTGAATCCCTTAATGATTAGGATTTTAATAGTTGAGTTTGGTTTTGTTTTTTGAAGAAACTACTTTGGTAACTTAGTTTTGAAAACTATAATATCATTAATGTCATCATAAGGTCATACATTGCTATTTTGCCCACTAAACTGTACTCTCAGACTGGAAATTAGACACACTTTTAATTTCTTTTAAGAGACAAGGTCTCACCCTGTCACCCGGGCTAGAGTACAGTGGCATCGTCACACTTCATTGTAACTTCTAACTCCTGGGCTCAAGCAATCCTCCTGCCTCAGACTCCTAAGTAGTTAGGACTACAGGCATGCACCACCACTCTCAGCTAATTTTTAAATTTTTTGTAAATATGTGGTCTTGGTATGTTACCTGGGCTGCTCTCAAATAACTGGACTCAAGCAATCCCCTTCCCTTGGCTTTCCAAAGCACTGGGGTTACATGCATGAGCCACTGTTCCCAGCCAGGATATATTTCTTAATGTAGTGTTTGAATATTTTAGTATGAGCTTAATATGCCCTGGATTAATTACAAATCAGATTCTCTACCATATCAAAATAGGAAGAGCGTCTCTAGACGAGATGTAAATAAGTAAGCAAACATTTTAAAAGCTATTCTTAGCAAGTAGCAGAATTTAAATATACATATTTTGAAAACTATTGCTCTTGAGTCAGCCATACAATAGTGCTGCTATTATAATGCTTCAGGTCCACAGTGGGGGAATATCTACATAAATGCAAAGGACAAAATAGTAAATAACATGGTAGAACATTATAGGTCAGGCATCCTGAAGATGGGTAATAGGCCCAAACTGAAGGAGTGTGGCCTTTGTATTCCAAAGCCTAAAAATAACCTTAAAAGAGTACAAGAGTATATTATGGAATGGGGTCAAATATAAATAAAGTAACCTTCTTAGAGCCTGTAGTCTTATGAGTCAAGAGACCTCATGCCATAAATGAATGTCTTCTGTTACAGATTTTATATTTTATTTTAAGCCAATAGTCAAAATCTAAAAATCTATCTGTTTATCATTACTAGCTAGCTGTTTAAATGATTCTCAGTTGTCTTTGATCAACCTGAAAGTTTGACCTAGATAATTAGCCATTTGGCTTTGGAAAATTCTCACCACTGTTGTCACCTCCAACAGAATTTTGCACTACGATCACCTTGTTAAGACTCAAGAAAGACAATTCAAAAACAATTGTGAGATAATTTTTGTGTGTATGTGTAAGCGAAGTTATAGAAAGCACCCTTAAGACATTACTTGGTACAAAACATTTTCACTAAATAATGTGAAGGAATCTACGGCAATGTGTTTCAGTTTGATATTAAAAATGTATAGAATAATCTTATGAAACCATGTGATAAAATGAAAACAGTCATTCATCTCTAGATAAGAATCTCAGTGAATTGGAAAGAGGTAGGGACATATGCATTTGTGCTGTATTTTCAGTTGTTATAAATAACATTTTAGCATCATTTATACTCATGAAGAGAAAGAAGACAGACAGAGAGACTATGTGGAAAAAAAAATAGTACAAAGGAAAACGTCTTCAAAACTTAGACCAAGAGAGTTATGATTCTTCTGATTTAGTTACAATGAAAATGAGTAAGAGTAGAGCTAAAAGGTTCATTATTACAGGTTATAGCAGCCACACCTTCCATGAACTTGAGCTTCTTCATTAAAGACCTAAGAGTTTTGTTTGTATCGGGAACTCTAAGTTGGAAGAGTTTTGGAGTTTGACAGAATTTGGTTAAAGCTCACATCCTCCACTTACAGTTGTTTTTGCTTGGCCAAATTTATTAAACAATTTGAGTTTGGGTTGTTCAGCTATAAAACTAGTATAGTTTTATCTATGTCAAAGACTTACTGTGAAAAATTAATTGAAAAAACAAATATTGTCTGCTCTGCTGTAATTAACATAGTGCTTGCAATACAATAAATGCTGTTTAATGTTGATGCTCTTTCTCACCATTTTTTTCCTTAACATGTAACAATTTGAACTCTAGATAGACTTTAAGATTCCCTTTCAGAAGCCCATAGTTGTGATTATCATTTTTGATGATTGTATAATATTTCTGCCATCAATACAGCACCCTTTGGCAATGCTTCTTCCTATTTGTTTAGTTAATATTTCTAATCAACTGAAACCTCAGTCTCTTTCACATAAGTAGCCAGGTAAGCTAGTGTACTTCTCATCCTGGATTGTTGCTGCCTAAATATATGGCTTACTATTCATGATTTTATCTTGTGTTTATATCATCTGATAATGTATGGAATTTTCTGTATTTCTGATTTTTGTCTTTTCAATTATCCTCAAAAGTATTGATGACCATCTATATAACTGTAGAAAATATTAAGAAATGTTTCATAGATCTTTGCAGTGGGTGGAGCCATAGTGCTCTGGACTTCACTTCCAGTTGACCTGAGTGTATTGTCAGTATTCTTTTCCTATGGAGTTTCAAACTTTGCCATCATCCTGCTCATTAATTTTTTCTTATACGTATGATTACCATGAGATGGTAATGTCTTGCTGAAATTCTAAAGTACTCTATTTATGGGTTCACTTGATCTGGTATTCTAATATTTGAATCAATAAAGAGATTGATATCATTCTAACATGCCTGATATCTAGCTACCACTATTTCCAAATACAGACACTGCTTTAAATAACCCAAGATTTGGTCTAGTTACAGATTCACTGTTCGATAATTTTTTCTCACCTTTTTGCCCTTCCAACAAGTAGAATATCATTCTTTCCATCTTTTGTTTATCACTATACAGCTAGCCATGATTACTCAAAAATTACTACCAATGCCTTTATAATCTTACTACAGATTTCCTCAGTAGTCTGTTAGGAATTATTTCTGTGACTGAGAGTTGCATTCACTGAAGAGTATACATGTATTTTTTTTAACATGTGTTCTTTTACTATCTCCTTAATTATTTTTAGCCTCTGGCCCAGATTGTGCATTTATCCTTCCTTTTGGATAGGCTGAAGATCCTGCTTCTTAGCAGAGGAAGGGAAGGAAATTTTAGGTTTCATAATGTCCTTTTTCTGCTAAATTTACTTACAGCCAGTGAGTATATCCTTTTTTGGTTGCACTGTGGTATGGTGTAACTGGCAACATCTCATTCCTCCCTTTTTACAAAAATTCATCATTTTTATTAGAACTAGGGTGTGATGGTAGAAATTCTTGACCCAGGATAGACATCATACTTCCTGTCACAAAGGAATCAATCCTTAAGCATAATTAAAGGTGTTTGACATTTAATTTTAACTATAATTTAGACTCAAGTTGTTGCAGTGATAGCTGTTGGAGATGTTGGTTATACTCCATGTCAAAGAAAATATTATTTGAACTTTTGAAAATATGGTTTGATTGTGTGACTGTGGAAAGGATCTCTAATGCATTTAAGCTTTGGTATTCAGAGTTCCTTCAAACAAACTGCATGACAGTATGTCCAAAAATATTCTAAGAATTTTAAAAGTAAAAATAAATAACCCCTGTCTTAAGTAGGGTTTCCTGGGAAACAGACTCTGAGATGGAGACTTGCATGCCTGTAGTTTATTAGGGAGTACTCTCAGGATCAACACGTATTGTGGAGTGAGGGAAGAAGGACTGAAATGAGAAAGTTGTAATGGTATATAGAAAGCTCCCAATCTGAGATGTTCTTATTTCAGGTAAGGGGGTCTGGATTTTATGCCTCTGCATTGACCACTGGATGTGTGCTGCCCCTGAGAAGAGGGCAATCTCCAGTGAAGCAATTCCTTTTTATTGAGATCAGTTTTTTGGAGAATGAAAGCCTCAATCCTAAGGGATATCTGAACGGAGCTTTATGGCATAACATCTACTACAATTCACTTTTTGTGTCTCTAAGATCCATTATTTCAAGAAATAAATGGGCCCCAGCTTTGAACAGATGCTCAGAAATTCATATTAGTCTCAATTCCTGTAAAAACTTATAGGAGGAAGTTTAGTGGGACAAATATAGGTCACCTATTACAGTTGGTCTTAAGACTTCAACTGATAATCATCACCTCTCTACTCTACAAACAATTCTAGATTTTCCTCATCTTTGTTTAGCAACTCTGATGTTCCACATGCTTTAGGCTGCAGGATGGGTCTGCACCCCCACTTATCATGCCCTTCGCTGCTGTATATACTGTCTTCTCATATATCTACTATCTCCTCATACTGTACCCAAAACCTCACAAACACCTGAGATATTACACATGCCAGTTCAGTTCAATCATTTACATTAGTATACACGAATAAATCCAGTTAATCATCAGTGAAAGCCTCAGCAGTTCAACTACTGCCTACGAGGTGCTGTCAGTATTCCCCCTGCTAGTGAGGTGGCCTTCATCATTAGCTGAGTGGCTTGCAATCCAGCTCACAAATCCCATTTTTGAATCTGCCTTCTGGAATTATTCCTGGTACCAACTGTTGTAGGCTACAGTCCCCAGGAATCACAATCTGGAAATAGGAAGATAAATTTATATAGAACTTTGGGCAGGGAAATACTAAAATACTAATAGATGCTCCAGTGGGTCACATACATGGCAAACATGTTCTTCCTTTCCCCTGTGGTGTAACAGCAATTTACCTTTTTCTCACACTTCAAGTCACTGGAAACTAATTTCAACTCAGACTTTATGCCCAATAATCTTTTTAATGTTGGAATATTCCCTTTACCCTTTTTTCTCAGTGCACAATTATATGAATAAATGACCCATAAATCTCACTAGGAATGTAAAATTATTACCTTGTATATTTACTGTGGACTTGCAGGTCCTTGTTCCTGAGGAATTCGGTCTCTCAGTCATGAATTCTAAGACTGAAAATTGGCTCAAAGTCTTTGACATTTTTAAAGGTCAGCTGCTCTAAGCTCCCGATTATTCAACCTTGATTTCTATTTATTGTATAGATTAACACCTTTTTTGCCCATCTAGGTTGTTCCTAGGGTTGGTGTGTTCTATTAATCATCTCCATAACTCTGTGTGTATTAAATTAACCCTGGCTGCCATCTGACCCAAGCACTCATCCACTAAGTATGTCTGATTATTATTGCCTCTCTTAACATTTACTTTTTGGGCACTCAGTTCTGAAACAGCATCTCCTACCTTCAGCTCTAGCCTACAGAGGACAGGCCCTACTGAGCTTTGCAATGAAGTTTCTGTGTTCTCCCTGGAGCATTTCTCATTTCTGCAGTAAAAAGAGTGTCCTCTGCCCCTCTTGTGCATATTAGTCAGCTTGTGGGTATTCTGGCCTTATGACATTTTTCTGATGAAATAATATTGCCACTTCATTCTAGGTATTGGTTTAATGGTCAAGAGGAAGGTTAGGATAGATACCTAAGGGTGTAACATGTTGTCTGTCTAGGGAAAGACCTCTGCTTCATCTTTCAGTACTACTGCTTTATCTTTGAACACTACATTTAACTCACAGAATTGGGTCACTTCTGTAATTCCAGAGGGTTCAAAGGGATTTAGAGTTTGAAATTTTTTTAGTATGATAATCTCAATGTCATATTATTTCATTCTCATGCTGCTGATAAAGACATATCTGAGTGTGGGCAATTTACAAAAGAAAGAGGATTATTGAGCTTGCATTCCACATGGCTGGGGAGGTCTCACAATCATGGCAGAAGGCGAGAAGAAGCAAATCCATCTTACGAGGATTGCAGCAGGCAAAGAGAGAGATTATGCAGAGAAACTCCCATTTTTAAAACCATCAGATATCATGAGACCCATTCACTATCACACAAACAGCACGAGAAAGATCTGCCCCCGTGATTCAATCATCTCTCACCAAGTCTCTCCTGTAGCACTTGGGAATTATGGGAGCTACAAGATGAGATTTGGATGGGGACACAAAGCCAAAATCTATCATTTTACCCATGGCCCCTCCCAAATCTCATATCATCACATTTCAAAACCAATGACGCCTTCCCAATAGTCCCCCAAACTTTTAACTCATTTCAGCATTAACTCAAAAGTTCATAGTCCAAAGTCTTAACTGAGACAAGTTAAGATAAGTCCCTTCCCGTTATCAGCCTGTAAAATCAAAAGATATTTATTTACTTCATAGATACAATGGGGGTACAGGCAATGGGTAAATGCAGTCATTCCAAGTGGAAGAAATTGGCCAAAACAAACGAAGGGGTTACAAGGCCCATGCAAGTCCAAAATCCAGTGGGGCAGTCAAATCTTAAAGCTCCAAAATGGTCTCCTTTGACTCCATGTCTTACATCCACAACACGCTGATGTAAGAGGTGGGCTCCCGTGGTCTTGGGCAGCTCCACTCCTGTGGCTCTGCAGGATATAGCCTCTCTCTCAGCTGTTTTCACGGTTGGCATTGAATGTCTGCAGCTTTTCTAGCTGTATGGTGCAAGCTTTCCATGGATCTACCATTCTGGAGCCTGGAGGATGGTGACCTTCTTCTCACAGCTCCACTAGGCAGTGCCCCAGTAGGGACTCTGTGTAGGGGCTCCAATATCACATTTCCCTTCTGCATTGCCCTAGCAAAGGGTCTCCATGAGGGCCCTGCCGTACTGCAAACTTCTGCCTGGGCATCCAGGTATTTCCATATGTCTTCTGAAACCTAGGCGGAGGTTCCCAAACTTCAATACTTGACTTCTGTGCACTCGCAGGCTCAACGCCACCTGTAAGCCAAGACTTGGGGCTTGCAACCTCTGAAGCCATGGCCTGAGCTCTACATTGGCCCCTTTCAGTCACGGCTGCAGAAGCTGGTATGCAGGGCACTGAGTCTCTAAGCTGCACACAGCACCAAGACCCAGGGCCTGGTCCACTGAACAACTTTTCAATGTATGGTGTATCAGTATGTCAATTAGAAATAATGACAGGTTTTGTGGATTTGGGGTGGAGAGTTCTGTAAATATTTGTTAAGTTTACTTGTTCCAGGTCTGAGTTCAAGTCCTGGATCCTGTTCTCTCTCCCTCTTTTTCTTCCTCTTTCTTTCTCTCATACATTCTTTTTCTTTCTTTCTTTCACTATCACTTTCTTTCCTCTCTTTTTCTTTCTTTCAAAAAAAAAAAAAAAAGATATGTGCATGCATATATATGTTCATTGCAGCACTATTCACAATAACAAAGACATGGAATCAACCCAAATGCTTATCAATGATAGACTGGATAAAGCAAATGTGGTTCATATATACCATGAAATACTATGCAGCAATCAAAAGGAATGAGATCATATCCTTTGCAGGGACGTGGATGGAGCTGGAAGCCATTACTCTCAGCAAACTAGCACAGGAACAGAAAACTAAACAGCACACGTTCTCACTCATAAGTGGGAGCTGGAAAATGAGAACACATGGACACAGGGAGAGGAACAACACACACTGGGGCCTTTAAGGGGGCGGGGATAGGGAAAGCATCTGGATAAATAGCTAACGCATGTGGGGCTTAATACCTTGGTGATGAGTTGATACGTGCAGCAAACCACCATGGTACACATTTACCTATGTAACAAACCAGCATATTCTGCACATGTATCCTGGAACTTCAAATTTAATTTAATTTAATTTAAAAATAAAATAAAAGCAACTACATGATTGTGAAAAAATTGACAAAATTAATTTTATAGAGAGTAAATTCATAGTCTAAATTTTAGAATCTTATTTTCTTTCTCATTAGATTTATTTATGCCTTTTAAAATCTTGGCATGCTGACTCATTTGGCTTAGGAGATTTTGTTATTTCTCTCTCCCTCCCTCTGTGATCACTTCTACTCTTTTAGTGATACTACAGTTGTCTTTATTTTGATCCTGGGGCCCCCATATCCAGAGCCAGGTTTTTAAGTATCATTTGGAGGTTGCTGGCCCCTTGATATGGGTGATATCGCAGTTCTTGTCACCAGTCCATGAGAGATCTTGTTCTGATTTTTCAGATAAGCCGATTCTTTCTCCTCTTGCCTCTGGAGGCCTGCAGCTTCCTATAAGGTCTCAGCCTTGGGTAATAGGTCTCACTGTTCTTTCCTTAGCAGGGAAACCCAACCTAGTCCCTGTCTTTAAGCTATGAAGTTTCTCATCTTTATCTAAGGTGCCTTAGTCTCCTCACCCTTTGGGTCCAACATTGCCTGCTTCTTGACCTAGCATGTTTCTGTTGCATTTCTGCTCAACAAAGAAGTTAACCTCCTTTAGAAATCCTTACTGTTTTTTTCTTTGATAACAGTGTGTTTGAACCAGAAGGGGTTTCATAAATCATGAATTCATTTTGCCGTCTTGCAGGAAGTCTTCTTTTCTAGAAAAGTGATTTCTGCATTCCTCTAAAGACATTTAGTTTTATGATATTTGTTAAAATGAAGAGTCATTTATTTTAGTCTCAAAAAAATCTGCCACCCACGTTTGAGTTGATTAATCACAAGAAATGACCAAATTAAGAAAGTAATAAATCTTGCTGTAGCAGCAGTCTTTGACATTATTGTTGAGTTTAATTTCGAAGTTGAGTTTAAGTTTTCTAGGAAACTTCAAGTAAATAGGTTTCTTCTGACAATTACTTTTTGCAAGTGTTTCTAAAGGATTTGGACATTATCTTGTTAGGTAAAAATATAATCCAATAATAACAATCTGGATTACTCAACCATCCATCTCAAAGTTTGGTCTTTATAGCATACTGATATACACTATAAGCTAAGAGTAGGTGATTTACAGACAGCTCCAGACTGATACAGGATTTCACTTTTTGGTGTTATTGAATCTGAATTTCATGTAAGAGAATGGGATTGCCTGAACTGAGTTTCTTGTGAGCTTTGTCCTGTAATCTTCCTTTGTAATATGCATTTTTTTCTCATGATATCCATCATGTTTCTTTGAAATTAGGAAATAGAGACTGCAACACAAATATTAAATAACATATTTCAAATATCTTTCCACATATCAGCAATGTCTATCTCTACCATTTTATCTCACAGGCCTGCATGGCACAATCAGCTCTTTTATAATTAGTAACCTACAAATGTTCATGCATTATTTATTGAGTTAAAATAAGCACAGCAATTTCCATTATTCCATTGATATTAAGAATGTCATTTTCATTCAGTTGTTTTTCTCCTTAGCTTGAGAAACCTGGAAATCATCTTCTGATTTTACCTGCTAGCTTCACACATCCAATTGCTAGTTCTTTTGGGAAAAAAAGCATTTTAAATTGATTTCTCAAACTTTTTACTCTAAAAAATTATCTGCTGACCTGACAGCAAATATAATAGTGTTATTTTTAAATAATAACCCCTTTCAGTTTTAAATTTGCATTTCATTATTGATCATTTTCTTGAGGACAAGAGCATTCATTATAGTATATATTAAATGTTGTATATAGTATCACTAAAGGAAAAATATTGGAATATAAATAATAAAATATAATGTTAAAAAATTCATGGAGCCTGCGTTTATGAGATTCAACTCTGCTATTGTTACCAGTAGAGTGTCCTGACTGCAAGTTGTCCAGGTTCTTGACGTTTTGAATAAAGAATTGAACAAAATGCACAGCAAAGCTAGGAAGGAACAAAGCAAGGAAAGCAGAAATTTACTGAAAGTGAAAGTACACTCCACAGTGTGGGAGCTGGTCAAGTAGTGGCCCAAGGGCCCGGGATATAGAATCTTCTCGGGTCCAAATACCCGCTGGAGGTTTCCCATTGACCACTTGGTGTTCACCCCATGTAAATGAAGTGGTGGCATGCAATCTATCTGATTGGTTGCTGTCTGCAGCCAATCAGAGGCTGAGGTGAAGTTACAAAGTTACACTCCTATGCAAGTGTCTGGTTGGGAAAAGCAACCAATCAGAGGTACTTTCAATTATCCATCTGCTAGGTGGGGGTTTGCTAAGGGAGTAGCACCTGGTCCTTTTGTTACTTAGGCATGAAAAATTAGGGTTTTTCTTTCAATTTAGTTCTGGGAAGTCAGCATGAAATGGCCTTATGTTCCCTGCCTCCAAACCCTATTCCCCTGCCTTATTATGGCGACATGAAACCAGGTATATCTGATGGGCATGCATTCTCAACAGGGAGTAAAATCACCTCCAAAGGGGTAAAAATGTGCTCTTAGTCAGGGGGGTAGAAAATTCTCACTCTTTTATATAATGCAGAGGTTGCTATGCAGACGAAATAACCAAAGTAGAGTATGTAAACAAATATATAATAAGTCAGAGGCCTCAAAACTCTGGGAGTGATGATTAAGAACGAAATCTCTTGAAGACTTCTTAGAAGAGTTGATTTTAAAAAATGGGAACCACTGCTTTGGGGTATTTGTAAAAAGAAAGAAATATTTCTCTTCTTTTCTATGCGTTGTTTCTAAGTTTTCTTAAAGTAATGCAAAAAATGAAAAGTTTATTATATTCTTACAAATTTTGTCTTAACTCTTAAAAAGTTAAGTTTTAACTTGTAGATACTCACAAATGGTGGAATACATTGCAGAATATGAAGGAGAAGAAGGGTCCCAGTGAGGCCTTCTTGGTATAGGGGCTGCAGACTGAGGGGGCCAAGGCAGTGGAGGGCTGCCAGGCTAACAGTGACATATGGAAGCCACTTTTCCACTTTTCCACAGGCTGCCTGCTGAATGCCTTGGATTTGCAGAAAGCCCCGAGATGGGACACTTGCTCAGGTGACTGTGGTGGGAGCCCTCCAGGCAACTAGGTTCTGCAGATAGCGCAGTTGCCTTCTCCCTTTTAGATGGCTCCCAGCATGCCCCTGGTGAATTCCACGCTGTCCAGCTACCATCAAGGTTGAGTTTACTGAAATAATCTGGAGCTGCACACTGAGAAGTGGTTACTAGAGCTTGGCTCCACTACTTCTATTTTGGTTCTTCTGAATTATTATATTCCCCTGAATTTAAGTCCTATACCAAACCCCATAACCTACACTGAAATAACTAGCGACCTTTTAAACTAATTTGATTTTCCTAATCACCTTCTTTAAATCCTAACATAGTTCTTCTCTATGGCAGGAAAACCCGTACCTTCAAGTAAGTTAGGCATATTTTTATGTGCATTGTTTTTCAGTAAAATGTTATCACTTTGGCGTTAGTATTTCAGAGAGCTAGAGTGTTGACTTGTAAAAGTTAACAAACTATGTTCAAAGCCAGGCATTTGATTTCAAGAGAATCTGGAATCAGGAAATCTAGTAGGAAAATCAGTGAGAATATAGATAGTTAAATATAATCACATAATAGTTTGCTAAATCTTACAGTGTCTTTTAGTGTCTTTCAAAAGAATACTGTTTTCCCACAGAGAAAATCTTAATGCAAACAGATCCAGCTGCATATTTTACTATAAATTATGCTCATTTAAACAGTTCATTCCCTCTGTCCTTTTGATAACAAATCCAGTTAGTAAAGTGATTAATTGTATTTATACATAATTAGACAATCTATTAGAATATCTTTCAGGCATTTATCAGTAGTGTTCTTAAAGAAAAAACACTTTGAAATGGATCACCACTCTTTTTTTTGGGAATGAAAGTCTTAGTCCAAAAATACAGGTGAAGGGAGAGATGATGTCATGGGTGCCTATTACTGCTTCCTCTGCTAATGCAGCAACCAGGTCAGGCATGTGGGTGAGACCTTCATTACACCTCAATTTCAGTTTTGCCTGAGATTCCGTAGTATCTATAGGACAGAGAACAGGTTCAGGTCTTCCCTATATCATTGCAAGGTCAGAACTAAGAAGCCTGTGCTAGAGAGGAACTACCTCTGGCAGGACTTACAGCAAAGTCTGAATCCTCTGATCCCCTGAGGCCGCTGCTCAGGGCAGACAGCATTTCATTTCCTGCAGAGGAGCTGGACCTGCCTGCCTGCTGCCCGTGGTCCAGCAGCAGTCCACAGAATCCTGTGGATATCAATGGGCCAGGAAGGGAACCTCACTAGAAACTGAACTACTGCAGGCAGAGAAGAGAGTCAATAAACGACTCCACTAGTCCCTGGGAAATCCTGTATTTTTCAACTTGGTCAACGATTTGCTTATTTCTTTCCCCTATCATTAATGTGGCTTCAGATGTTCAGCAAAGGAGCTATGGCTTTTCAGGTACTTCGTCTCCATAAACTATGGTGCCCTCTACTACCCCTCATTTGCCATGGATTAAGATAGCATAAAAGACGAATGACAATTACATCAAAAACATATATCCATGGGGAAGGAAAGAAAAGTTAATTCCCACACAAAGGGAGGACCCAGAAACTAAGGATGAAACTCAGAGAATCAAAACAAATGTCTAGGATGGGGATTTCCCAAGCAAGTAGAATTGACAGGAGAGAGAACAGTTTGTTGTTACTGTTGTTCTCATGTCTCAAGGAAAAATAGGGCACAAAATAAAATATCTGTAGTTTCAACTAAAAATGTCCAAAAAATGAGTTTAAAAAGGACTTAGTCATTGAGAGCTAGTTTTTAATATGGGAAATGAAGTGGGGAAAAATAACTGAAAAAGTGGTAGCGATATAATAATAAGGGCAAAGTAAAATACCCTAGCCACACAGGTATGAATAATAGGAGTCCCTGAAGAAAAAAAGGGAACAGATAGAAGAAAAGTTATCATAAACAACAGGAGAAAGTTTCCTAAATGAAAGAAAATCATAAGTCTGCAGACTGAAAGAGCTCATTAAATTTTAGCGAGATTAAATGAAAATAGATTCTTACTCATGTCCTGGTGACCTTCCTTGGTTGCAAGCATAAAGAAAAAACCTCCTTCAGCCTCTGAAAAGGCATAAGTAAGCTGAAAAAGTAAGATAAATGTATTGTGCAATGGATGACTCATCTACAATATTGGAAAATAGAAGGTAGTGAATCAATATACATAGACTACAGAGAATAGAACTGCAACTCAAACATCTGTACACAGACAAAATATTCATCTGTCATTGTATATGATAGTGACAAAAATTCATACACTGACAAATATATGATATAATTTAGAATAAATTATAGTTTTCAACTTCAATTTCAATGTTTCTTTGTTTCTCTAGGTGGCTTTTACAGTACTTTTTGATTTGGAAGCACTTCTGAAGATATGGTGTTTGGGATTTACTGGATATATTAGCTCATCTCTCCATAAATTCGAACTACTACTTGTAATTGGAACTACTCTTCATGTATACCCAGATCTTTACCATTCACAATTCACGTATTTTCAGGTAATACCTATAATGCCTATTTGTCTTTAGAAATTTTATTTCCAGAGTAAATACCTGTCACATTATTTTAACAATCACATAGAATTATATATTATATATATGGTAAGTATGAACTTGAGAAAGGCACAGTGACATTTTAAATATTAGAAATAGTGCATTCACAAATTGTAACAACTGCTTTTTAAACTACTGAAAATTCACAGGAACAATATAGATATTTTACTTACTTTTCCTAAATTAGCAGTATATAGATACACATATTTTTACATATGGATAATGTATACCCATACTTATGTATCAAATTTTAAACTACATAAGATGGTGGCACAAACTTTAAAGAGCAGGAAACATTAATTTAATCCCAAGTGTATATCTTCCTTGTCAATAAGCCTAGGTGTTTGCTCAACAATGATTTACAATAAAAATATTAAAGGTTTATAAAACTTACCTTTACAGATTGTAATCAGTCATACAGTATTATTTATAAATGCCTGTTACTTTCTTTGTGATGGTTAAATAATGGCACTTAAAATTCTTATTTAATTTATAATAATTGGATATCTTTTTTCAATGCGGTATATTGAATCACATTGCTTTCTAATTATGCAATAAACAGTAATTATTAGTTATGTTCCTTGTAATTATTGAATATAGCAATGTGCTCATTGTCCTGGTAAATACTTAGTCAAAATGATAAAATAGGTATAGATGGTATTCTAGTCAAAAACACCTCAAATATAGTTATTTTCCTGATTCAAACTTGGTCGTTTATATAATTTATCACAGAAACACCAGAATGTGCATTGACTGTTTTATAAATAGATATTATCAAATAGTTGAGAAATAAACTGACAGTAGAATTTCAAAGAAGTCATTTTGAGAAACAGGACTCTAACCCTGTAGGAAACAGAACATGCATTGCAACTTCATTGATTTTATGTATTAGTAATTCCAAAGTATTATTTTCAGAACAATATTCACTTTAGCTGCCAGATCACATGTAACTAGATACTTTTAGTACCTGGGGGAAAGGACAGGCAAATATAATTCACAAAAAGCAAAAACCCCCACAAACCCAGGCAAAAAGCTGAGCCCTTATAATCACAGCTAAGCATATTGAAACCACAGAGGGTTTTCATGGTTCAAGCGCTCACTTCCCTCAGCATCTGTGGATGTAAATCTCTCTTCATTTGTTGAGTTATATCGTGAAGCTTGGCTATCATAGTGACACAGCTGGGGCAAGAGATATACATGTTTAAAATCCTTGATACAAAATGTGCTTTCCAAACATTCATGTGATTATATGCTCTTGTGCACTGCTATCTAGATTCACAAAGTTGTCATGGCCATTGAGTGCCTACCTTAGGGCATTATTGCGCATAATTATAGAGAATATGCTTTAGATCAAAACAAGACACCTTTTTTACAAAGCTACTAAAGTAACCCAATTAAGAAAATTGGTGTTGCCTATTTCAGCAAAGGTACAGTATAAAATATATTCAGGGCCTTAATATTGCTAGTCTCAGACATAACATTTTTCAGTAAAAAGTTGGCAAAGATCAAAATTTTGTGTGCAAAATATTTATTATAGAATGGTTAATGAGAGAAAAAATGGAAACTATTTCAATAACAAACACTTGAGGAATAGCTTAATAAATCATAACAGATTTACCATAAAATTATACTTATGATGAGTTTTTTATAACTTAGAAATATGACTGTTTTATTTAAATGATAAACAGTATAAATTACATACATAACTACATATATGTATACATTTATTATATATGTATGTAAAATACCTATAAAATGGAAAAAAATGACTAGAGAGAAATAAACCAACTTATTACAAATTATTAATCATCTCTAGTTTCCTACTCTGGATATTATGTCTGATTTTTTTTCTTACTAGTCTGTTTTTTACAAAATATCTAAAATTAGCCTGTAAGACTGTAAACATTTTATAGATAAACAGATAATAGATTGATTGATTGATTGATAGTGAAATCATAGTGAAGTTTGCAATTTTGGATTATTCTGTAATTGGTTCTGTTGAATTTATGTTAATGATTAAATGATTTTCATTTGTATCTCTCTATACATGGCCATATTTATTTTTTTCTAATGTATTAATAATGAAAAAATGATGTCAATTAATTTGTGGCTAAAAAGTGAATCTCTTGAGAAACTTAGGTGTCACAAGGATTTTTGCAAATTTGCCTGTGGAGACTCCACTGCAGCAGACAGAGTGGCTCTTTATATAAGAGTCCACATTATTCTCACCATTGGTCCTCACACTTCTCATTTCAATCAACCATTCTTTACTGTGTTGGCAACAAGTCTCTCCATAGACAATTTCATATTTCTCACATTGATTTTATTTTTAACTTATTTATTATACTTTAAGTTCTGGGGTACATGTGCAGAACGTGCAGCTTTGTTACATAGGTATACACGTGCCATGGTGGTTTGCTGCATCCATCACCACATCATCTACATTAGGTATTTCTCCTAATGCTATCCCTCCCCAATCCCCCTACCTCCTGCTATCCCTCCCCTAGCTCCTCACCACCCCCAGGAGACCCCAGTGCGGGTGTGTGATATTCCCCTCCCCATGTCCCTGTGTTCTCATTGTTCAGCTCCCACTTATGAGTGAGAACATGCAGTGTTTGGTTTTCTGTTCTTGTGTCAGTTTGCTGAGAATAATGGTTTCTAGCTTCATCCATGTTCTTACAAAGGACATGAACTCATCCTTTTTATGGCTGCATAGTATTCCATGGTGTATATGTGTCACATTTTCTCCCATCAAAAGTGGGTGAAGGATATGAACAGAAACTTTTCAAATGAAGATATTTATGCAGCCAACAAACATATGAAAAAAAGCTCATCATCACTGGTCATTAGAGAAATGCCAATCAAAATCACATTGAGATACCATCTCATGCCAGTTACAATGACGATCATTAAAAAATCAGGAGACAACAGATGCTAGAGAGGATGTGGAGAAATAGAAATGCTTTCTCACATTTAAATAAAGTAAAGTTTAGTACAAAGTGGCTTCCTTTTAAATATTAGTTATCTGTTAGACTAATTACTGATGTTGTTCATGTATTTATTCAAGTGATATTTACTGAGCTCCTACTCTGTGTCAGCCACTGTTCCAGATACTGAAGATGGAGCAGTGGGCAAAGCAGAAAGAGTTCCCATTTTATTAAGCTTAAATTCTAAAGGGCAAACAGTTCACAAAGAAGTACACAAAGGAATGTAGAGTACAAGTGCTGGAAATGTCTTAAGGAAGAAGTGTGCAGGGTAAAAAGAATAGAGATTGTGCAGTAGGGTGCTATTTTAGATTAGTTGTTCATAGAAGCCCTCTCTGAAGAGGTGAAGTTTGAGCAGAGACTGAATGAAGTGAAGGAGCAAACCGTAAGGCGGTCGGAGGGGAAGCATTCCAGGTGGAGAGAATCACATTGTGCATGTCCTGAGGTGGGTGCATGATTTATGTGTTCAAGGAATAGCACAAAGGCCAGGGAGGCTGAGCTGCAATGAATGCAAAGCAGCATGGGCCTGTGGAAATTATGAAGCCTTACAAAATGCTATGGTTCTTACTTACCCGTATCATCATGATGATGTTGACTGGTGCTTCTTGTGAATTTTCTGTGTCAGGCACCTTGCTGCGTGCATTGTCTCATCCGATTCTCATAACAGTCCCTGAGATAAAGACTGTATGTGTAAACTGAAGTCTCAAGAAATCTGTTGACTTGCCCAAGACCACATACCTAGCAAGTGATGGAGCTGAAACTTCTTCCCAAGAACTTGAATTTCAGAGTTTATATTCCTAACTATACAGTTTCTACAGCATCTCACTACAAATCAACAGAGTGATTTTTAAGAGAAGGACTCAGAAATGTGACCAGGAAAATGTGTTTTGGAGACAACCACAAAATGTTCTGAAAAGCTTATCTTTGAGAGTATGGTTTACTTTATGTCATATCTGTAGGAACACAAAATCAAAAGGCTTCATAGGGTAGATAGAATGAAAAGCCTACTGATCTCTGAATAAATGAAAAGGCACAATTAGATGCACTGACGAGGACTTTTCCTTTCTAGGAATGCAGTTTAACCCTTTGAAAATGCTGATCAAATCACCAATGTGGAAGTTGTATTAAATAGTTCCATTTTTTTCAAGCTAATGAAATATTCACTCATTAAAATTACACAGATATGCATAGGCTGTTTTTATTAGAATTTGGGATGGGCTTCAAAATCAGACCACCTTTCAGTTATGATTTTAATACAACTCAGGAAACTACTGAAATTTGAGCTCTAAGCTGGTAATTGATCCTGTAAACTTGTCTAGATTCAGCCGTTTACAGTTAGGTACTGAATTATTTATGTCTGAGAATAGACAAATCTGACAAAAATGTGATATCTTTCCAGATTATTATTCTGGATATTAATATGAATGTTAATACTTTAATAGTTTGTATGATAAAGCTGTTTGCCTATTTTTTGTAAAGATTATCTGAGAGCAATATGTTCTGGTTTAGGAGTGAGTGTTAAGAATTACAGCAGGATAAACTGGTAGCCTCACCCTATGGTATGATGCTTAATTTGAACCACGTAATAATTTCCCACATACATTTTTTTCTTTACATATTGTGTTAAAAATTTCAAGTTAGCATGAAGGAAATGGGCATTTCACAACTTTAGTCATTTTATTCAATTGGTTTATTTACGTGCTATAAACCATATCATTTACATTCTGCAGACAATAGGAATGATAAGACTGACTATTGATATTTCCTATTAAATCAAAGTAAATGCAGTAAACGTGGTTTCGGGTATGGCAAAATTCAGAGGCTAATGTGACATCATGGGGCTCAGTCTGTCTTCACCTATCTTTTTTCTGTTGATGTTTTTGTGTCATTCTTTTTTTTCTTTTTTGAGAAGGAGTATCTCTCGGTGGCTCAGGCTGGAGTGCAGTGGCATGATCTCACCTCACTGCAACCTCCACCTCCTGGGTTCAAGCGAGTCTCCTACCCCAGCCTCCCAAATAGATGGGACTACAGGCTCTTGCCACCATGCCCAGCTAATTTTTTGCATTTTTAGTTGAGACGGGGTTTCACCGTGTTAGCCAGGATGGTCTTGATCTCCTAACCTTGTGATCTGCCTGCCTTGGCCTCCCAAAGTGCTGGGATTACAGGCATGAGCCACCGCACCCAGCCCGTTGGTGTCATTCTTAAGCTGGCTTTCTCCGTGTGGAGGCAAAGATGGCTCCCAGGAGCTCATGGCTTGCATGACTCTTACAGCAGCTGCCCATTGGGGATTAAAAAAATAGAACATTTCTTATAAAGGCATCCAGCAAAAGCCCTGAGGATGACTCAGATGATTGTGAATACTCTGGCCAGACCTGGACCATGAGGGGTGGGGAGTCCCTCTTGCACTTCTGTACTAAGAGCAGGGTAGGAATGATTTGCCAAAGGAAAATCATGCAGAGTTGAAGAAGCTAGAGGTATTGGAAAGCCAAAAACAAACATATGTTATTTTACACATGTAAAAATTAAAATCTAGTTTTTAAAATGCATTTTCCATTTCTTACTGTATTCCAAATACACTATTCATCTCTCACAGACAACTCAATCTCTTACTGACGTCAAATAATCTTGGACAATCACTGTATAAACTATATTTCATTTATGCCAAGAATGCAATTTTCGTATGTTAATATCTCTGATTTTGGGAGTTGTTACAATCAGTGGTGTGTTATACTTTAATTGGCAGCATTTTTTCTTTCTTAGAGCTACATATAAAATTGATGACATCTTAGACTTAATGAAAAGTTGTATTTTTCACACTATATACTTCAGCCTTTAATTATATACCAATTTATACATATTAATCATATAAATATGTCTTTGAAAGCTGTGTATTTGTGTTATGCTCTCTTTGTAATGGTAGCCATTGAATCGTATTTGTCCAACACGAAGTTTGGCACACAGTAATCAATCAATATTTGTTAAACCAATGAGTGAGTAGATTTGTAATTAATTACTTACATTTTTTTTGCAAATGTATGTATGCAAAACATCTAAATATAGCTGCATATATTTAGATGTATATGTGTATGTATATACACAGTCATGCATCACTTAACAGCAGAGACACATTCTGAGAAATGCATTGTTAGGCAATTTTGTTGTCGTGTGATTAGAATTTACTTACACAAACCTAGATGTATACCCTACTCTATACCTAGGCTATATGGTATGGCCTGTTGCTCCTAGGCTACAAACCTGTACAGTGTATGACTTCATTGAATACTGTAGGCAATTGTCATACAATGGTATTTATGTATCTAAACATAGATAAATATGGAAAAGGTACAGTCTTAGAGGACCACCATCCTATATGTAGCCCATACTTGACTCAAAAGTCATTATGCGATGCATAACTAAAATATATGTAAATATATACACACCATATGTGTATAGAATAGTTAAGTACATATAACAAAGATCCAAAAATACAAAGCTTACATAAGACAGAAGTTTGTTTCTCAGAAGCAGTTGGCGGGTATGCAGGAAAAGCACATGGCTGTGCCCCTCATGGTCACCCAGTCTGTTGGGTTGGACAACACCTGTTATATTCTATGCAACCCTTCTATTTCTGGTCCGAAGGGGCTACTCTATTTGTTTCCATTTCCAGGCAAGAGGAAAGTATTTAAAAAAGGATCCAGGGAAAGTTTAACTTAATGCATCGAAACTTAGGTGAATCATATCCTCTCACATTCCATAGGTCTGAACCCAGTCCACTTGAGATACCCAGCTACAAGGGAGACTATAATGTGTAGGCTGTGACCCAGGCAGCCACGTGCTAGGTTAAGTTCTAGCAAGTTCTGGAAAGTTCTGTTTTTAAAGGAGGAAGGGGAAAATGGATATTGGGGTGGTAATCTCAGTAAGAAGCAGAGATTCTTGACAAAATGCTTCTTTTTTCATTTCCTTATGATTTTCTAATAATACCTAGGAACATATTTTATGAGGCAATGAATATAACTAATACAGGTTGAGTATCTGTGTCCCAAATGCTTGGGACCAGAAATGTTTTGGCTTTCAATGTTTGTCACATTTTGGAATACTTGTATATATATGCATACGAGATATTCTGGGAATGGGACCCACGTATAAACACAAAACTTGTTTATGTTTTATAAACATCTCAAATACATTCCCTGGAGGTAGTTGTATATAATATTCTTAACAGTTTTTTATGCATGAAACAAAGTTTGTGTACATTGAAACATCATTAAACAAAGGTGTCGGGTGTCGAATTTTTCACTTGTGGCCTCATATCAGCACTCAAAAAGTTTCAAATTTTGGAGCATTTTGTGTTTTGAATTTTCAGATTAGGGATGCTCAACCTGTATTGAATTAAAGCTTTCCTTGCATATCTGAACATTAGAAAAATATTAATTTTATTTCAATAATGTGTACTAGTTAATATCATTTTGTATAATCATATAATATGTTAAAACAGTTCAAACAGTTCATCCATTCATTTGAGATTTATTGAGTTCTTGTTATGTGGCAGACACTGAGCTAGACCAATAACTTGGTTATTATATTATTTTTAGTCATTAGATGTTCAAACGGAGAGGTGTGATTTTTATAAAGCACTATAAAAATGATATTTTAGTATGAATATCTTTAAGATTCAGTGACAATAAATGATTACTGTGTAAATAAATGTTTCTCTCTCCCATGATAGGTTCTCAGAGTAGTTCGGCTGATTAAGATTTCACCTGCATTAGAAGACTTTGTGTACAAGATATTCGGCCCTGGAAAAAAGCTTGGGAGTTTGGTTGTATTTACTGCCAGCCTCTTGATAGTTATGTCAGCAATTAGTTTGCAGATGTTCTGCTTTGTCGAAGAACTGGACAGATTTACGACGTTTCCAAGGGTAAGACTTTTTAAAACGCAGTAAGTTAAATTCATTGTTCTTATTTTAGTAATAATGATTAACATCAAAGTAATTTCACTTTAGCAGTGGCTCAGAAGTATTGTCCTATTTTTGATAACTTGGGATAATTAGATTTTAATATTTAAAATTGTCTCTTCAGCAAGGTGCAGGTGTTTGAGCCCATTTTCAGCATTGTCAGATTATATATCAATTCTAAAATTCTGGAAATAATCTAATAGAGTTAGATGCTGAAACCTGAAAGCTAGGATTCTTAGCACCTATAAATTAAAATACATAATTTTAAAATAAAGTTTGCATTTTTGTGTTCAAGAGAGTTAACATATTTTAATGTTTTATAGTTTACATATTTTTATGTTGGGCAGAATCTAGAAGGAAGCTTTTGATTTTCAATAAAATAAAATTCATAGGCTCTTCAGATTTGAAATGTCTTTCAGCTTTCTCATTAGAATTCACTTAAGCTAAAAATGAAGTTAGAAATCAATTGATCTGTAAACAAAACTCATATAGGAGATAACAGCTCCTAACCAGAAGGACCTTGAAATTTAACTCCATGTGGACTTAGAAACATAAAAAAATACAATGACCAAGACAGAGAATGTATATATTTTTACCCAAGGTTAAAATAGTAAGGCCTATTATACGGTGTATTAGTCCATTCTTACACTGCTGATAAAGACATACGTGAAGAAATTGGGTTATTTGTAAAGAAAAAGAGGTTTAATGGACTCAATGTTTCACGTGGCTGGGGAGGGCTCACAATCATAGTGGAAGGCAAAAGGCACATCTTACTTGGCGGCATGCAAGAGAGAATGAGAACCAAGCAAAAGGGGAAACTTCTTATTAAACCATCAGATCTCATGAGACTTGTTCACTACCACAAGATCAGTATGGGGGAAACCACCCCCATGATTCAATTATCTCCCACTTGGTCCCTTCCACAACACATGGGAATTATGAGAGCTATAATTCAAGATGACATTTGGGTGGGGACACAGTCAAACCATATCATATGAAAAGAATAATATTGGGGTAAAAACAGCATATATTTTTAAAAGTTAAGCTTTGACAACAAAAGGGTCTATATTTTTAATAGCTTAGCTTCACTCTAGGGATTTTTCTTTTACTCCTGTGCTAAATTTACTATTTGAGCTACCAGTGTTGGAATTCATCCCTTTGTAATGCAGATTCTTCATTCATGTGCTGCCAAACGTTTGTCCACTGTCAGGCTGTGGGTACTGCCTTCTCTCACCTCTGCAGGAACCTTTGCCATCATCCTCCTCATCACTCATCTCCAAACTTACCATCTACTTGCCTTCTCTCATCAGCATTTGAACAGTGTATGTAAATGCACCTGAAAGCAATAACTCAAGCATACCCTGAGAATGACTCTTCTTTCCAGACACCCCTGAATGTGTTTTTGAGCTAGAGAATCTGGGAGTGACCTTTAAAGACTCTCTAAAGTGTCTGGTCATTTAGGTGATCATGGGGACATCAGTTCTTAAGGAATTCTCAGTCAAGGGGAGGAACCAGTAGGTGAGCACAGGGCACCACAGGCCTTGATGAAGGCAGACACCAGGTGCTCTGGGGACCCAGAGGCAAGACCCATTTCCAGGCACGGAAAAGTCCAGAAAGGCTTGTAGGAACAGGTGGCTCCAACAGCTAGATGTAACCAAAGGAAGTGCAAGGGAACAGATTCCCGTCACAGTGACAGCATGTACTAAATGTCTGAGGTGAGCAAATTTTTGTTCCAGAACTTAGAGAGCAAGAATCATCAATGGTAAGAGGAGGAAAGAAGGCCAAGGAACTTTGAAGTCAGTTGAAAGTGATTGTATTTGTCATACCAAACTCCTATCAACTCCAGTAGAGAAGGCACCAGGTGCAGGAGATTGAAGAAGAGACCCAGAGCCAGCAGACTAGACATGGGGTTTTATTGAGGGCTTACATACAGGGGAGGGAATCCAATGGTGGCTGGCTGGGCAGGAGAACTGGAACTGCTTGCAGAAAGCATGCCATTTACATAGCATTTTTACTTAGCACACTCCCTCATCAATCTCCACCTGGAAATCTTAATTCACCCCAGGCTCGGGGCCTCAATTCCCTGTATGGTCAGTGTTCCACGGGATGAGACGGGGGCTCAGATGTTCCTCATAGACAAGGAGCCAATCTCCACGTTGGCCATGCCCAGATTCCCTAGCTCAGAACACACATTCAGGTGTGTCTGGCAAGAAGGGTCCTTCCTGGGGTATGCTTGAGTTATTGTCTTCAGGTGCACTTACTGTTTAAATGCTGATGAGCAAGGGCAAGTAGATAGTGAGGCTGGAGATGAGTGAGATGAGGAGAATGATGGCAAAGGTTCCTGCAGAGGTAGGGGAAGGCAGAACCCACATCCCGAGGACAAAGATCAGCCTTCGACAAGTGTTGAGTTGCCAGGTGTCAAGGTGATCCTCAGCACAGCAAGCCAAGCTGAAAGTTACAATAAAGCCTGTCTTCTCTCACTGCAATAGTGCAGACAGGAGGCAAAGGTAGGCACCACTCTCCAGCTCTTCAGCATACAGAAGTGTTGGTTAAGGGTTGGGTGGATCAGCACACGTAGGGGAGGGAGGCCTCTTTTTCCTTGCTAAACAATCCTGAACAAAAGGCTCTAGCTGCTCCTGCACCCAGGGAGGGGAAGCATAAGTAAGGAAGGGATAGGGGTAGAAAGGAATGGAGCCAGCATTGAGGAGAGTGCCTCAGCTGGGCCCTGATCAGGAGGCTTTTGTACAGAGGCACCTGGTCTGGGACTGCAGCTATGGCCATGAGCCCAGCTGTCCTGGCAGGGTGGGGCTGAGTCATAAAGTGCAGGTCCCTCCAGAAATGTCAGTGCCCTGGTCATGCACCATGTCTAGGGTAGGGAAGGGAGTGGTCACCTAAGAGGTCTCCCATTGCCTGTAATCAGGCCTGAAGGATCGCACCTAAGATTTTGGCCAGGAGCAGGAATCCTGGACAGGAGGTTGGAGGGAGGCAAGCCAGGATGATAACCATGTCATTAGGTCCACCTTCTCTGGCTCTGCCCCTTCACTGGGTAAAAAGAGAAGCTGGCCATCTTTTCCATGGGAACATGGGGATTGTTCTTGGTTCATGAAGATTGCTGTTGTAACAGTTAAAGAGGAAAGAAACATGAAAAGCAGCTCAACAGTCAAAGACAGGTTTATTTTGGAGAATAAACTTGAGAGGGGCTTCTGGCCAATTTTGGTCAGGAGCATTCCCTTTTACGGACTAAGGGTATTTAAAAGTTTAGGAAGTAGGGAGCTTATCGCAGGTTCAGAATATTTCTATGTGAGAGAAAGTTTATTATGGGGTTGGAATGTCTCTGGTTGCAGGGGCAACTATCTCGGGGTTGGAATGTATCTGGTAGGAGGGGGTTTTATCTTAGGGTTGGAATGTTTCTGGTTATGCTGACATTAACCATTAGGCTGATGTTTGGGGGCTGGATTTAGGTGTTTTTTTAATCAAGGGGAACTCAAAAAGGTGGTATTTGTCTAAGATGATGACACTCCTGCTCTGTCAATCTAGTCCCTACAGTTATAAACAGGAAGAGGGGTGGCATGTTCTTTCTGGTTACTTCCTGCTGGGCGTGGGGAGGTGGGTGGAAAGTCAGAGAGTTCTTTGGTCTTAGATTGATTGTAGAAGTAATGCCATCTGTAGATTTTTTGGATAATTGTGAGATGGCCATGATCCTGTCAGATAAAAAAATCTTTGAAGAAGGTTGATTACGCAGGGTAAGCACATTAGTCCTAGGCATATTATTGGCTCAGGAATGGGGTGGTCCATGTTAGGGTTTTGTTTCTAAACCCAAGAATTTATTTTGTTATTCTGGTATTCCTTTAGCTTTTTAGCCTTTAAGTTTTTCAGCAGCCTCTCTTCCTAGGCCTGAATGGTTGAGATAGAAGCAACATTCTTCAACCAATGAGAGACAGAGGCCCCCTTTTGCCACTGTGATAAGAATTAATCAGTCTATTTTGGAAGACTACTCCAGCCAAGGAGTCTAATTGGTCTTAGACTCTTATAAGGCTTTGAGCTATGTCTTCTAATGAATCCTGTAGTTCTTTGAAAAGCTTTAAAGTATGTTAAGGAGTTGGCCAATCTGCCTATTCTTAATCCAATACCAGAGGTTATACATAAGGCAGCCATTAAAAGAATGACTTGGATGGCCCTCCTTTTTCTAACATATTGGATGGATGGAACAGGTGAAGACTGATTAGGAGAAACTAGTCCAATGGAGGGAGAAAAATAAACTAGGGTACAGGTTCTGGTCCGGTTGGTGGGAAGACAAAGCTATGTGTTGGTACCACACAGAAAGAACAAGCCTTTGTCATAAATACAGGTGGAGATATGGAAAGAAAATAAGCAAATTAAAGATGGGTGTCTTTTCTTTCCTGTGGTTCATTACTCCAGGTGGACAAGGAGCAGGCTAGAGAGAACCCACTATGGAAGAGATATAGGAAGAGTTATTTTTTACACCTTGAATGAGATCGAATGTTGCACCATTGATATTGAGCCACAGAAAAAGGTGGGCACTAGGGGGCCGCACAAGTTAGGCCGGAGGTATTGGCTGAGGGAGAGCCTATAAAATGAGCAGGTTGCACAAATGCTCTGTTTGCTTCAGGTGATACTTGGTAGTCAACCTGGTTACTTTGATGGTCAGGGGGTGTTTAACAATGATAGTGTGGTTGCATTGGTTAGATGTTAAGGACCCTCCAGGGAAATTTCCCTTGAGGCTGAAAAGCAAAGTGAGGCTTGTTGTAAGAGAGGGGTTTGTTTAGTTATGGGCCCTTCAATGAGAGGGTAGTAAGGCTTAAGGTGTTGTAAGGAGTTGTAGAAGGTTTGAAATAATTTGTTGGCCTGATTGGCCCTGGAAGTGAGATAATCGCCGAACAGGATATCAGCTCTTTCAAAAACAGAAGCCGCTTTTTGGAGTTGATAAGTTAGGGTTATGTTTCCTGTTAAAAGGTGATAAAGGGGTGTAGGAAGGGCCGTGTAAGCTGAGGACAGTGATAAGCATATTCAGCACTCCGGGAGCAAAGGAAGAGCTAGCTTGCAGCAAGCAAGAGGGATTGTGTAAGGTTTATAGAGCATTCTAGTTTGAGAGCAGTGAGGAGTGGTTTTACTGGTGAGGTTGATGTGATTAGGGAAATTACATTGAAAGAAACAAGCAAAAAGAGAAAAAAGTTATTTGGGTAGTAGTAAAGTCCTGGAAAGTTCCTTAAAGCCATAGGTCCCATAGAACAGTAAGAAGCTGATCAGGATGTATAACGGGACCTTTGTAAGGGTTTGGGAGAGAAAGAGACATAAGTGGCTTATGTGGATTTCTCCTCCTTTTCCTGCAGGACTCAGGTGAGATGAAGGGAAGTGGGTCCTGCGGAGATACAAGAGAAGGCTGAAGGGGTTTTAGATTTGGTTGCTTGGGTATGTGGCAAAGGGAAATCCGTTTTCTTGAGAGAAGTGTAATGAAACCAGCTGGGGCGTCCCTGGAGTTTTGCTGCCATGGGTGTAATAAGGATGATCTGGTAAGGTCCCTTCCATTCAGGTGTGAGGGGGGAATTGCAGGTAGGACTGGGGTCTTTCAGAACCATCTCCAGGCTGTAGGAAGGGATTAGAGGAGTCTGTGATGAGTTGTGGCAGGCATTTGTCAGCGTATTCCCAAATGAAATGGCGGATGGTATATAGAAGGGAAACGAGGGTCAGTAGTGATGCGGCTTGACCCTGAGGTGAAGCAAAAGGGGCAAGTGGTCTCCCATGCACGAGCTCAAAGGAGCTGAGCATTAAAGGTTGATGTGAGAGCGCCTGAATTTTTAGAAGGGCTAAAGACAAACGTGTAACCCAGCCTTTATGTGTTTGGAGTAGCTGGTGAGCGTGTTTTTGCAATGCCATTCATTTTTCAACCTTTCCTGAAGATTGAGGTCGATAGGGAATGTGTAGCTTCCAGGGAACTTGTAGGGGCTTGCGCAAGTGTTTGAGTAATTTGAGAAATGAATCCAGAGCCATTATCAGATTGAAAATAAAGAGGCACCCCAAACCTGGGGATGATTTCTGTTATTAATTTGGAAATGGCACTAGAAGCTCATTTGTTGGTTGGGGAAAAGCCTCAACCCATCCCAAAAAGGTATCAACCAAAACTAAAAGAAATCAAACCCTTTTTGCTGGGGGCATATGGGTAAAATCAGTTTGCCAATCCTGTCCTGGAAGGTGTTCCCTGGCTTGATGCATTGAGAAAGAAGAGGGTCTAGTGTTAGAATGGGGTGAAGCTTTCTGGCAAATAGAGCATTAATGGGAAACAGCTTTTAACTCTTCCTTTATATCTGAGGTTATGTGTATATGGGAACTTAAGAAATGTTGTAGAGGGGAATGGCTAGTGTGGAAGAGGGATGGATGTCTCGTAGAAGAACTGTTTTTTTCAGGGTCAGGTAGGACTAATTTGTTTTGCATGAACCAGTATGCTGGGGTTAAATTGTGCCTCCACCACGATTAGTTGTTGTGCTGGTGTTCTGGATAAAGAGAGGGGATATGTTGGATGAAAGGAAATAAGTATTGGGGAATTGGGTGATTGGTTGGGGCATATTTTGCCCCATAGTAGCCTCATGATTCCCTAAAGAAATGTGGTTTTTGTCTGATTGATGTCCTTTGCAATGCATAACTATAACCTTTTCTAGAGGTAGAGCTACCTTCAATAGATGATGGGTGAGTTTTCCATTAATGATAGGGATTCTCTTAGCTGTGAGATAGCCCCATTCACTCCAAATTCGGGCATTGGAATGGATGATGTTATAGGCATATTTAAAATCGGTATGTATATTAACTTGTGGGTTGTTTGCTAGGGTTAGTGCTCTTATTAGGGCAACTACTTCTCCTAGTTGGGTGGATGCTCCCAAAGGCAAGGTGGCAGCCTCTATGTCTCTTCTAGATGGGAGAGATTGGGTGTCATAATGATATCCCTCAATGATGGCATATCCTGCTTGGAGGGGAGGGTTTTTTGATGCACTGCCATCTATAAACCAATATGGGGCTCCCTTTATGTGAGTGGCAGATGATGACACAAAGATAGAGAACTTTCAGTTAGATCAGAGCATGAGTATTGTTCAGAGACTAAAATCCATGTTGAAGGTAGAGAGTAGCAGGATTAGGTGACGAGCATCTGTGAAGGGAAATAGAGGGTTGAAGGAAGATTGAATGTAGGGTTTACATGCGAGAGGATGAGATGGGGGTGAGCACCTTATGGCTGATCATATCTTGTAGACTGTGAGAAGAAAATACCTGAAGGGGTTTGTAGAACGTGAGTTTTTATGCCTCGGGGATAGTTAGAGAGGCTGTGGTCAAAATTTTTAAGCAAAGAGGCCAGCTTTTATAAATGGAGTCTAGTTGTTTTAAAAAATATGCCACTGGTTGGAAGGAGTCTCCCATAGGTTGGACTAATAGTCCAAGAGCCTGATTATGAGAACTGTGTAAATATAGATGAAAAGGTCTTAGGTTTGGAAGGCCTAGAGCAGGGGCCTGTAATAAGACACGTTTTAGGTAACAGAAAGCATGATAAATGTCTGGGGTGGGAGTGAGTGGTCGGTCAAGATTTCCTTTTGTGTGTTCATAAAGGGGTTTAGCAATATGGCAAAATTTGTTATCCATAATCAGAAATACCTCACTAATCCGAGGAAGGAAAGCAAGTCCTTTTTTGTTTTAGGAAATGGGATTTGTTGAACACCTTGCTTTCATGCCAGCAGAATTTCTCAGGTATTTGAAGTTATGATCAGTCCTAGGTATGAAACTTTTGGAGATATTAATTGGGCCTTCCTTTTGGACACCGAATATCTGCATCCAACCAAAAAAATTAAAAGCTTGTTGGTGTGTTGAATACAATAGTCTAGAAAGGACCTGCAAAGGAATAAATTGTTCACGTATTGCAGCAAAACGCTGGGTTGTCGAGGTAGTGGGAGAGGTCTAATTGAAGTGACTGACTGAAATAGTGAGGGCTGCCTCTAAACTCCTGGGGAAAGACAATTCAGATGAGTTGTTAGGAGTAGCCTATGTCAGCATCAGTCCAAACGAAACCATAAAGGTTTTGAGAGGAGTGATGTAGAGGGATAGCAAAAAAGGCATCTTTGAGGTCAAATACATAGAAATGGCTAGTGTAAGGAGGAATTCATGATAGGAGGGTATAGGGTGTAGGGTAGAAGGTGTCTGCTTCTGTTCTAGGTGTTTCCAGACAAAAGACAGAGACCCAGAATCTTCTTTCTAAAGAGGATGGTTAAGCTGAGAAGAAACTGGGTGTCCCCAGGATTTGTTCTAGCTTAGTCTTACTGGTCCTCCAAGGACCAGGACAGCAGACCTGAGTTTCCCAGGTAGCATGAGAAAGCAAGGAGAAGGGAGATCTTACCAGTCAGCTGAATTAGTGTCCAATGTTGGATGTTCCAGTGGAATTGGCAAAGGGCCTCCCAGACTGGAGCAGTGTGAGGAAGAGAGAGAGGGAGCAAGGGTTAGAGAGCAAAATACCCGTTGCAGGTGGTCAGAGTGGATTCCTGAGACCTGAGGGTTTTGAGAGCCAACCAGAGAGTAGCCCTGGCCTGAGCCTCACAGTACCCTTCAGATTAGTTGTCCTTCTCATGCATCTCTCTTAAAAGGTGAAGTGAGAGAAAAGACAGGGCAGGTGACCAGAGACCCTCTCGATCCAGGAGTTAGGTTGGTATAAGCTGCCACTGCCCACTGCTTCCTGGACTGCAAGAGAGCCTCTGTCCCCAACACCTGTCCCAGGTTTTGGCACAAAATATAAGAGTCAAAGAAAGAGGAAAGAAATACAAAAGGCAGCTCAGTAGTCAATGACTACTGAGTCATTTTTTGGAGAGTAAACCTGAGAGTTTTATTTTGGAGAGTAAACCTGAGAGAGGCCTCTGGCCAATTTTGGTCAGGAGTGTTCACTCTTACAGACTAAGGGCATTTAAGGGTTTTGAAGAGGGGAGCTTATCTCATGTTTGGAATGTTTCTATGTGAGGGAAAGTTTATTGTGGGGTTGAAATGTCTCTGGTTGGAGGGGAGGCTGTCTCGAGGTTGGCATGTTTCTGGTCAGAGCCAGTTTTATCTTAGGGTTGGAATGTTTCTGGTTTTGCTGACATTAGCCATTAGGCTGATGTTTCAGGGATGGATTTAAGCAGTTTATTAATCAAGGGAAACTTAAAATGGTGTTGTTTTTCCAAGATGGCGATCTCCTGCTCTGTCAGTTGTTATGGTTCATCAGTGTAATACAGCACAGGTGATTGAAAGCCCACCACAAGTCATCCTGGGAATGTTCTAGGCCTGGGAAATCCAAAAAGAAAAACATAACCCCAGTTCTGTTCTGTACTTACATATCTCAATTTCATGTCTTGTCTTCATCTTCAACATTTCCTCTCATTTTACCCCACCAATTTTATATTTCTTACCCAAAACCTTTTAAAGCAAGATTGTTTTGGAGTCCAGAATTTTCAGATACTAGAAGGGTTATACCACCCACCTCCAGAGTCATATGAATCAGTACCCTGCAGTCAACATGTTGATATTTCAGTAGCAAAACCCCTGTCTTCAGAACAAAAGAGGAAAAGGCAATGAGTAAGTCTTGGGTCAGATTAGATTTTGCTTCTAAATGTACTACAAAAAAAAAAAGGACCTTTAGTATTTTCAGAAATTTTTAAGTTTTGAAGTTGTGAATAAAGGCTGTAGGCCTCTATTTTTAAAAATGCATTTAAGCGTCTGCACTTCTGTTACTACAAGTGACACTGATTTTGTATCAGTGCCTCATTGCTTTTTAGCTATAGATATTGGGCAAATCATTCTTTACACTTTTATTTTTCACATTCAAGATATGAGCAGAAATGTGTTTTCTTCTTCTGCATTGTTTATTAAGTAATATACAAAGACAACACAACTGAGCTTAGAAGGCATTTTTTAAAAGGCTAGATTATACCCTATGTAATTTATTTGAAATTGGTAATATTATTTATATAAATGACAAGGCTGCTTTTTAGATTCGTTCCTGACTTAGCCCCTCTATACTTGCTCTATTTTCCAGCCATAATAGTAATCAAGTAGCATTACATTTTCAGATCTCCAATTACTCAATTGCGCCATTTTGCCTGAGTACTTTGACCATCTTAATGAAAGCAGCTTGGCAGCTCCCAGGCCCCCTAATCAGTTATTCGGCAGCTGGCAACAGTGACAGCCTGAACATGTGAAGTGACTACAAAGAGTAGGTTTTTCTGTGCACATAAATGTAATTAAAGGTTAAATCCATGAAAAATAATAAAATTTTACAAGGAAATGCTTAAAAAATTATAATTACAAAAAGGGGTCATTATCATGCCTAATGAAATAAAGCACCACCAATTGGTATACTTGCCTGATAGAAAAATCATTCAGGAAAGATAATCAAAAACACATTCTCTTCAAGGCTAGATTTGTCTTCAGACAGTCATCCCTGGGTCTCTCTTCCCTCCCTTCTCTAGACATTATCCGATTATTGAGAACTTAAGGTAGGTTGGTTAATTACAGCATTAGCCAAAGCACAGAATATGACCAAAACAAATTTTCTGCAAGAAAAATCACATGATGTATAGAAAAGTGAAGTCGAGACCTTAAAAATCAGCAGTTGTCTATGTTAGCTTGACTTGGGTCCAGGCCATCCTGGAGGCTGCCTACCAGCAACATTTATAGGGCTGTGGAATGGTGTGGGAAAATAAAGTGTGGAAGCACTTGGGAGGCTTGGGGAGAGCATTCACTCTGAATCTGTTTCAGCACTGTTTACCAGGTGTATAGTCTTGGGTGACACTTAATTTGTCTGAGCTTCTTTCCTTTTTACATTGGTAATGATGTCTATCAAACAGGCATTAAGAGCCCTACTTACAGATAATTAAAACTGAGGCTTGGAGAGCTTGCATAACCCACATAAAACTATACAGCTGGACGGCTGGATTTGAAGTTGTCTACTGCTCATACCAACTATTACCCATTAGGTCACTTGTAGCCAAGCAAACACACTAGAAAGTATTTAATTAGGAAATATTTATTGAGTGCCAAGAATATAAATATTTTGTCAATCTGTACCTGGAAAGAAAGGCCTCTGGAATAGTTCATCACAAACTTTCCAGAGGACTTCAGGAAATCAAGAAAGGTAAATGAAGTGTTAACATTTTGGGGCATAGCCTGTGAGTGTTAGGAATGATCATATCAGGATCCCAAACCAGCACCTGCTATTCTCTGTCCCATGGCATAAACAGCATTTGTCTAAGAAGATCCCACACACGAGACGGGTGAAAGGATGTCCAAATGACAGCTTGTGAACAGGTGTTTGAATGGAGAATAAGTAACAATGCTGAACCGACACAAACATCTGTCCTCTTACATACTCAGTGAGACTCAGCAAGCCAGATTCCTTTTCCCAGGATTGTTCATTCCTCCAGGATCCTCACTATCCCCCATCATTCCCCTTACCATATCCCATCAGAAATGTCTGCATAATTCTGTTGCAAACACTTTGGCTGCAAGTAACAGAAAACTTGATTCCAGCTGACTTTAATAATAAGGAGATTTATTTCACAAAATTCAAGAGATTAGGTAGCTTTCAAGAAGACAGGACTGTATCTTTCACTGAAATTCGCTTTATTGTTGTTTGAATTGTCAGTGTTCCCTCAAAAATGTGTGTTGAAATCCCAACTCCCAGAACCTTAAAAAATAACCTTATTTGAAATAGAAGTAGTCAAGTTAAAATGAAGTCATTAGGGTGGACCCTAATTCAGTATTCCAGTATGACTGATGCTTTTATGAAAAGGGAAAGGACACAGACAAACATGCATAGGAGGAAGATGACGTAAAGACACGTGGTATTTTAGCCTGTTCTCACATTGCTATAAAGAAATACCTGAGAATGGGCAATTACAAAGAAGAGAGGTTTAATTGCTCACGGTTCTGCAGGTTGTATAGGAAGCAGGGCAGCATCTGCTTGGCTTCTGGGGAGGCCACAGGAAACTTACAATCATGGCAGAAGGGAAGCAGGCAAGTCTTATACGGCTGGAGCAGAAGGAAAAGAAAGAAGGAGGAGGTGCTACACACTTTTAAACAACCTGATTTCACAATGACTCACTATCATGAGAACATCAGTAAGAAGAGGGTGTTCAACCATTCCTGAGAAACACCCCTATAATATCACTCCTACAAGGCCCCGCCTCCAACACTTGGGATTACAGTTGAACATGAGATTTGGGTCAGATCTAAACTGTATTGCACAGAGATATGGCCATAGGGCTGGAATGGCATCTGCAGTCCAAGAAACGTCAAAGAATACTGGTAAACACCAGAAGCCAGAAGATGCAAGGAAGATTGTTTCCCTAGAGCTGTCAGAGAGAGCACAGCACTGCCAACACTTTAATTTTAGACTTTTGGCCTCCATAACTGTGAGATAATACATTTCTGTTGTTTTAAGCTACCAGGTTTGTGGGACTTTGTTCCAGCAGCCCTAGCAAACTCATACAGTGACCTTCTCCATGGGTTGTCTTTTTATGTTAGCAAAATGGATGTGACATTTCCAGGTCTCCTGATGACTTCTAGAGGAATATGTGGGTCCTCTGTTCCCAGGCCGCCTCCTAGGACAGGGAAAACCTTTCCCACTGTGATCCCTTTCCTCCCAGCAAACTTGCTGTCATCTCTCATTGGCAGGATTGGGTAATGGGGTCACTCCTAGAATTAAAATAACGGGCTTCGATTAATCACATGGGAAGAAATGGATGTTGTGAAGACGGCCATTTGGGTCAGACCAAACACCTGGACAAGATTTCTCTCAGCTCTGTCTCCAAAGCTCCTATAGTCCCCATGCAAACAGGGTTTGTAAATAGGTACGTGGTAGAAAGAAAGCTGGTGCTTATTTCCTTTCACCAGAAACATTTGGACCCCAGATCCTTCCCAAGATGCCCAGATAGGTACCTGCAAAGCAACTAGCATAGAGTCAGACACAGAGTAGATCAGTTGTGGTTTCCTGCTCTCCCTATTTTTATGGTCCTGGTCAGTTTCTATCACATACCATTGACGTTACACTGAGGTCTTACTGCCTTCACTAGTCTACAGGTGTCCTGAGGTTGAGAGCATGTGCATTCCTTACACCTCCCAGAGCACTAAACACTGTGCAGTGGGATCTGTCAGCATCAGTAAGTAGAGTCAGAAAGGAGGACAGCTAGGACTGCATCCGTATACAAGCCCAACAGATGGAGAAGGGATGCTCAAATTCTTTTCAATGGAAAAAAAAGTGCTATATTGATAAATTGAATAAAACAACTTTGTCATCTCAAGCCAATAACTTTCTGTTCTAGTTTGGACCAAACAGCTACACTGCTAAATAGAAATAACAAGTAAGATCAAATTCTCCTGTAAGGCAATATGCAACAGTTCCTGTTTTGTTGGGGTTAATATACTGTAGTATGAGTACAATTTAGATGAACTATTCATGCTGGAACAGCCTGTACAGGTCCTAAGACAGATTGGCATAAGCAAGAACAACCACTGTCTTTCTGTAACAAAAACAAATTGCATGATTTTCCATAATCGCCTAACAAAAGCTTATAAGCAGCTTCAGAAAGGTTTTACTGAGTTTTTCCCTCCATTTATTATAGAAAGCAACTGCCTCTAAATTACTGAAATAAATGCAGTAAACACTCACTGTCCATCCTTAACCAGTTCTGTATCTGTATTCCTTCTAATTTCCCACTAAACTAATAATAAATGGGCCTCATATGTTTTGCAGTTGTACAAATGGGGATAGTTTTCATTTCTAAGTAATATATTACCCTCTATAGCAAAAAAGCACTTAAATTTTAGTATTATTTATTTGATATAGGTTTTCTTAATTTGCATTCTCTAAATGTTAATGACTTGCTCTATTGAATTTTCTCTTATAAAATATGTCCAAAAGAGTTACTGTACAACAGAAGCAACAAATGCCATAAAACACTTAATTACAGATTAACTTCCCGCTCCTCTTACCACCAAAATGACTAATCATGCATTCAGTTGCACTGAAGGAATTACCAAGAAATTTGAAGAAACAACTTGCTCTTTAATTTTTTAAATTATTTGTCAGATGTAGTTAGAGTGCATGACGTTGTTAATAGAATCCAGGTTTATTTTAATATTTAAAACTATTAGTTCAATTAATATTACTGAAATCTATCAGTTTTTGTTTTATTTTGCCTTTCACATATTTTTAATTTTGTCATGAAATATTTGACTTGCAAAAAGATAGGAAGAATAATAAAACATACTCTTTTGTGGCCATACTCAACTCAACAAGCACTAGATTAGCAATAGACCTGAAGTCCTTGGGTGCCCCTCCTGATCACTCTCCTCTCACTCTCCCATAAAGAATCACTTTTCTGAATTTTATGTGTGTGATATTAATGCATTTTTTATACTTTTAATGCATATATGGACATCAACCGAAAGTCACATCTTTTGCATAATTTAAACTTGCCTTATATGATCTCATTCTGTATTTCTCCTGCTTATTGCTTTGATTGCTCAATATTATGTTTATGAGATTTACCTAAATGAGTACATGGAGCTGTATTTTATTGTCATTGCTGTATAAAAAAGAAACTATGTATTACACATATAGTGCATTCTATATATAGATAAAACACAATTTTTTCATTCTCCTGTGTAGTAGGGAGATTCCAAGGTGTCCCCCATGATATCTCCCCCCTGGTATCCATACCCTGCATCATCCCCTACCCTTGGTTACTGGTAGGATTTTTGAATATGATGGACTTTCACTACTGTGAATAGGTTGCTAATCATTTAATGTTGAGTCAGTCATAAATGGAGGTTGTCGTGGGTAGGCCTGACCTAATCAGAAGTACTGGACTTTTCTTAGAGAGATTCAAAGCAAGAAAGGGTCTTCTGTTGGCTTTAGAGAAGTAAGCTACCATTTTGTGAAGTGCTGTGTGGCCAAGACCCTGGCCAACAGCCATCAAGAAAATAGGACTCTCAGTCCTACAACCCTAAGGAACAATCCTCTGATAATAACCCAAATGAGGTTGGAAGAAGACCCCAAGCTCCAAATAAGACCAAAGCCCAGCCAGCGTCTTGATTTCCACCTTTTGAGACTCTGAGCTGAGAGCACAGTTGTATTATACCATGCCCGCATTCTGACCTCCAAAAACTGTGAAATAACAAATGAGTGTTGTTTTAAGCTGCTGCGTTTGTGGTAATTTGTTACACATCAATAGAAAACTAATGCAACCAGGTGTTGGATATTTGTTTCTAAATTTTGTAAATCCAAACAGTGCTGCTCTGAACATTTTTGCACATTGATTTGTGCACATGTGAAATAATTCTTTTTAGGGAATGTAGCTGGGAATAGAGTTGCTGGGTCTTAGAATAAACATATCTTCAATTCTCATAGGTATTGATAAACTTGCATTTCAAAGTAGTTTTACCAACTTATCTTAAGCTATCAGCAGTATATGCGAGTATTCTCTATACAACTCAGAAACACTTGGTCCAGTCAGGCTTTATTTTGCTTGAAACATTTAGCTCTTCCTTTAGCCTGAATTGATTTTTGTGGCTGCTGTGAGAATGGAAAAATTTTATTTCCATTTGGATAGACAATTGCCACAGTACCATTTATTGACCAATCTATTTATTCCCCATGATTCTGCAGTGCCAGCTGTGTCATAACATGGGTCCATGTGAGTACCCAGGTCAAGAAGCACAGGCTCCCTTGTCATCCCCCTTTTGCCATTGAATTTTCTTACTGGATCAGCCTCCTCTCTGAGGGTTAAGACCAATAACTACACAGCTTTGTTCAAGTATCTCAGTTAGCAGTCTCCTCCTTTCAAGGGTCCATATTGTACCTTATGTCTGACACAACATTAAAAACCAAAGTCTAGCAGAGATCAGAAATTCTCTAGAGAAACTGACTTTTCTTGACTCAAGCTACTTCTTAGCTTTTGGACCCTGGAGTTTTAAATTATTTTTTTGGACTATTTAACCTTTACAATGATTTTTTTTTTTTTTGCATTTTATCCAGAATTTCCTGAAGTTTTTTGAATGATTTTTTTTTAAACAGGATGAGAAACTGAGGTTCACTAATACATGTTTGAGAAGAAGAAAAAAAAACCCGTGGACTCTCTTTCAGATGGATAGACTTCTTAAAGTAAGCACCATGTAGGGCAGACCGTCCCAACGTTGGTCTTTACCATCCACACCCTCACAGTCCTTTGCCTTTGTTTGCGTTGAGGATATCGCATCCTCTTCAAATGTCATATCCTCAGCTTTACCCTCCCCTAGTCTGCCACAATAATGAAAATCATCTTTCACAAAATATCTGATATACCCATTTATGATGAAGATAAATCAATCATGTGCTTGGTTTTTTGTTCATCATTCTATCAACATTCTTTATGCAATGGAGCTAGAAAGTATACAGACATGAACAAAGGTGCTCACTGCCCTCTTTAACTACAGCATTCTCAAGAACCCAAGGAAGGACTGAAACAACTTATCCCATAGTAGCACACATAAGAAAGATCTCAAATAAGCCAAAAGGTGACATATGCTACAATGGATGTACTCGGTTCTAAAGTAATAGCAAAGACATTTGGGAGAGTATTTTAAAATTCTGAGAACTTACTGTGTGCCTAGTACTTCGAAATATCAGCTCATTTAATAAGAAAATATTGCTTCCAGGTAAGGAGGTCTGCAGAGCTTTAGGAAGATTTGTCTTTAAGGATGAATATAATTTCAACAGACAGGGATTTGGGTCATGGCATTAGATGAAGGCATTCCATATAAGGAAAACCAAATGAGTAAATCAGAGACATGGAGAATCATAGGCATGGAGGGACATATGACCAAAGGATGGCAGTGGCAATGGGAAACCCGACATGGAGGGTCTGCAGTGGTTGGAATTGTGACACAAGGGGCCCTTTGAAGATTTTTTTACTCTTTTTTTTCTTACTTTTTTTTCCTGGAGAATACCAGAAGAGCTATTTTGAGGAAGGTTATACTGGAAGAAATGTTATTTCTCTGAGGAGGTATTTTCATTGAACAAAATTCAGTTGTATTGATGAAAGACAAAAATTTATGATCAGTTGATAAATTTCAGGCTATCTTTGGAGGTATTTTTTTATTTTTTCTGTGAGGCTATTGCTGTGTCAAATGTTTCGCAGTCTCATAAAACTGAGTCTCGTCTGAAGCTTTAGGCCAAATTGTTATCCATGCCTGAGCATGACTCTGCAATAGAAACTAACAATTTGGCTTATTTTAAAGTGATACCGTGATATAGATATAGTTTAATTGTCTCCCACCCCACTCCCCCCAAAAAAACTGCAAAATTAACTTTCTTTATTTCCTTTCTACTATAACATTAGGGTTTTTTTCCTTGCTCCTGTTTGAATTTATTTTTGTGGTGACTCATCAGTGGTATAATGATGAAATAATATCCTGTGTACTTCCTTTTAAAGGATGAATCATATAAAGATGGCCATCTTTTCCTGCTGATGGACAGTAACATCATTGGTCCAGTGAAACACAGTGATCAGAATTATGACTTTGCTTAAATAAAGCATCCGTTTCCTACCCCCAACCCTAGAAGTGTACTCTTTCAGGGAGAACTTATTTTTGCACCTCATCATATTTTGGTAGTTTTCCACCAATCATCTTATTTGCAATTTCCCAACTATTTAATTGCCATCTTACATTAATATTATTTTAATCAGTCTGTTGCATTGTTCAAACTTTAAAAATAAATGAAAGTCATTAATGAAAAGTATTGTCTCAGTCACAATGAGCTTCCACAAGCATGTTTTGAGTGATGAAAACATGACTGTTATTAAATATTTTGTTGAGTCTTGCCTACAAAAAGAGGGCAGTTAGTACATTTGTTTGTGTTTGTATGCCTTATAGCTCCACTGCATAAAGAATGTTGTTGGAATTTTCAACAACACAACAGGCACATGGTTTATGTAGTCTTATCTACAAAAAAATACAATCTATAGTGAGACTCTATTGTCAGTCTCTCATAGCTACCCACAATTTCCCATCAATAAAACAAGAAAATAATATATAACTTAGAGGATTGGTAGGAAGGTTAAAGGAAGTAATGGACACAAAGTATTTAGCATTGCACCTACCATGTAAACAGGAACTTAATGATTAGTAGCAGGTGTCCTTCTTAAAGGCATGGAAAGCCAATGTCTTAGCATGGCATGCTGAATTGCTAGCAACACTCAGGTAGCCCAACATTCAAGTGTAAATGACTAAAGAATTAACAGAATGGTGGGAACTCAGTTTTCTGTGTTGTATAGAAAGTAAAAACTTTAAAAATAGTCCCCAATTCCAGTTTGGAAGATACTTTTTAATCAGTCTTTTGCAACTGTCCAGAAAAATGCTACAGGTTAAAAAAGTCATATCACAGAAAAATGAGACAAACTGACAAGTAATTACCAGAAGATAGCTTATTATTAACTATTACATGTATGGAACTAAACAGAGACCATTCAACCAATGATATGTATATTCATTCTTTCTCTTGGATATACACACCTCTCGGATGTATGTAAGACCCAGAGTCTTAGTGTGCCGGAAGACTAAGATGCCTACCTCTGCAAAGGACTGTCTCTGACATTTTTTCTAGGAATCAATGTTGAAATCTTAATTTCCAGGAAGCATGATGGGATAAAGCATAATGTGTGTACACGTGTGAGCATGCACCTGGCTGAGCACATGTGTGTGCAGATGGGGGTAGGGGAGCAGGGAAGGACCCCCTAAGCAAATGGAAGCTAATGGGCTGCATTCTATAATCTTATATTGTGCAATACAAAAGGAAAAGCAGAGCAGGTGGGACCAGATACAGAAAGAATCTTAGTAGCTAATTTAGATGGAGGTCTACAGTATTGCTGCTGTGGTTTTTGCTGTTGCTTCTTTGTGGTGGTGTTTTATTTTCAGAATCCAAGAGAAAAAGGCAACAGGAAAAGAAAAATTGCGCCTCGATCCAACAGAAATGTACTTGATAAATTTCTGTGAGAACTCTACAAAGTTGGCAATAAAGTATGCAAATTAATATGGTCACCAAAATGTGAATTCTGTTAACAGTCTAGACAAATGTCACATTTCCTGTCTCTTGAGATAATAAACCAGTCATTTCTAGTTGAGTAAAAAGAAATAAAGCCAGTGGGATTATCCAAAGGTACAGCAAATGAAAGGCAACACTATCTTGGAGAGTGAGGAAGAACGTTTTCCTATGTTATTCACTAGACAAAGATTATTATTGTCATCTTGTAGTTCCTGTCAATTCAACAATAAATAGAAATGTTTATTATATTTGGCCTTGTTCTAACAGAATATAATGTGTTCATCAAGAATTATATCCAGATCAAATAAGTTTAAAATTTAAAGTAATTAAAGGAAAGTAAAACAAATTAAGATGGAAACAAAAATGGCACTCCAAAATCCAAAAAGCTGATCACGAGGACATTCATGTTTCCCAGAGTTTCAGCACAAGTGTGACTAATTATTCTAGAAAATATACACTTTGATAGGCAAGTAAATATGTTTATGCAAGTTCTACAATGATATGAGGTACAAACTAGCTCCTAGAGAAGCATAATTATTCCTAATCAAGTCCAGAAAGACATTTTTCTGGATGTTATGAATAGTAATAGTTACTGTATGTGATTGCTTTTTATGTGTGAGACCTTACAAAAAGAACCTTGCAGAGAAATAGATGGATGGATATACACAGAGAAAAAGAGGCACACACACACATAGACATCACCTATATCTAATATAATCCTCAAAACGACTTCATTAAGGAAAATTGTGGATGTTATAAAAAAGCAGTGAGGAACAGCATCAGAAATTGATGAGAACCAACAAGAAAATGTATAAGGCTACAACAATTAGAAGAATATGACTTAGGGTTCACAGACATGAATGGGCAAACACGTACATATTCACCCCTTCTTGCATTGCTGTAAAGAAATACCTGAGACTGGGTAATTTCTAAAGCAAAGAGGTTTAATTGGCTCACTGTTCTGTAGGCTATACAGGAAGCATAGCACCGGCATCTGCTCCTTGTGAGACTTCAGCAAGCTTCCAATCATAGCAGAAGGTCAAGAGGGAGCAAGAGGTTTCACATGGCAAGAACAGAAACAGAGAGAGAAGGAGGAGGTGCCAACTCTTTCAAACAACCAGATCTCTTGTGACTTTACAGCTTAGAGCCAGAGCTCACTCATTATCATAGACAGCACCAAGCCATTCATGAGAGATCTGCGTCCCCCACCACCACTGCACCCCCTTCCCCCCCCACCCTAAACACCTCCCACCAGGCCCCACCTCTAAAACCAGGGATCACATTTCAACATGGAATTTGGAAAGGACACACACCCAAGCCATAGCACCATATGTTCACTCAAACAACATGTAGCAAAGAAAGTATCACAATGAATGATTAAAAGACTCATTAAATAAGTTGGGAATACTAAAGCCCTCTCCTACTGTGTATCAAAATATTTTCTTGATGAATTAGAGCAAGGGTATTTAAAGAATGAAAATGTAGAGAATAAAAAGAAAAAAAAATCTTAATCTTGGATAGTCAAAGACCACCTAAGCCTAAGAGAATAAAATCAATTACAAAGAAGAATGAATTTGAATTTTTAAACAAGCCAAAAATAACCACCATAAGTATTTTTTAAACAAAGGAAAATGTGAAATACAACCTTAACTTACCACTTACGTTAGTAAGAAAAATGTCAAATGGACAAGATCTATTTGCTATGTTTGGTTTTTGTTATCGACAACGCTCACTGCTGGCAAGAAAGCAAGCACAGATACTGTGATATATTGCATGTGGGGGTGAAAATTTGTGTACGTTTTCTGGGAATTGGTTTTTCATTATCTAACAAGACACTAAAAAGCATTTTTATCCTTTGATCTTGTAATTGCATTTATAGAAATCTCTCCTAAGAAAATAACCTGAGATGCATGCAAAGATTGATCTTCCAAAAAAGTTCTTTGTTGCATTATTTATTGTTATGAAAATTTTGAAACAATTTTCCTGTCCAATACTAGTAGAATGACTAAGTACATTTTGATATATAGTGGTTTATTATACAGTTATCAAAACTATATTTTTACAGGCTAATTAGTGCTTTAAGTCATGAGTGAGAGAAATGGTGCTGATAAAATATTTAAAAATGATAAACTATTTGCAACTGAATTCAGTTTTGATTCAAGTACATTTATATGCTTAGAAACAAACTGATAGAATGTTTAAATTATAAAACTATATATATATTTGTTATATTTGTTATATATATATATATATATATATATATATCCTGTTTGAATTATTTTATTCATATATGTTGGTATTTTCAGATATTTTACTATGAACATCTTCTTAAAAAATGGAAACAGGTGGGTTGATAAACAAATAGATATAAAACCTGAATTTATAGTTAAACATCAGAGAGAAAGAAACTATTTTTTAAATGGCAAGTACATGAGCAGATAAAGTTCTAAAATAAAGAAAATACACATACGTGCATGCGCACATACACACAAGGACATGCTAGTTATATTTACAATAAGACTAATTTAGGTTTTTGACTTGTAAAATGTTTTATTAAAGTCAAATAATTTCAATTAAGTATTCATAAACAGCTATCAAGTTTATTTTTAAAGTATTAAAGTACTAAATAAGCACTATTAGAAGTGTGGCTTTGAAATTTATGTCTGCAGTAGAAAAGACCACATCACTTTTGATAAAGCTCTTTATTTGTGAACTTAATGAAGAGAAAAGAGAAATCAAAGTTGATTACACAAGATACTTTTTCACATGATAAGAGATAGATACAGGGAGGAAGGAAGGCAGAAATCAGGTGAGATTTTACAAAATCTCAGATTTGAGACTTTTAGAAGTATTGGGCATGAGGAAATGAGAGAGAAAATAGTAATCACATTTCCACATTCATAAAGAGAGGAACAATAGCCAGGCAAATTCCATGTCTAAAGTATGGTTTATTTTAATATGCAAAACATAAACATTTCTCTGACCAAAGCTGCTTTCTATTTAAAGCTAAATAGACAAATCTTATTCTTGAGCATAGTTATACAAATGGATAAGAGAACACAGTGAAGTTTCCTATGTAGATTCCATACTGTTTTCATTATAGAAGTATTTTTAATTAATCTTCCATTTAACAATGGGGAATGCATCTGTGTTTTTTGGAGCACTATTTTGTGGCTATCAGTACTATATCATTGTGCTGAAATGAAAATATCAATTTCATGTACAATTTTATAGCACATTTGTCAATGAAATGCATAGCTTACATTACAAAAATGTAATATGGCTGACATTAGCAAAATCTCTTATTAAGAAATAGGTCATAAGTACTCCAAGAAACTTGACAGTCTAGTCTATGAAGAGCATTAATTCAAAAGTCCCCTATTTGCATAAATCTCCAGGTCTCATTTTCACAGCTGTTTGTTGTCAGCTAGACGGTTGCATTTCAAAATTATTTAACATAATTGGTAGAAAGTATACCTTTCGACTAAAAATACCATGCTCTGCAAGAAAGATTGTTAGGGGTAAAACATAAGTTTATTCAGTTCATCTTGATATTTTTCCTTAATCTAAATATTTCTAATACAGGAACTTTAAGTCTTAAATTACTGAAATATTTTTATTATTAAAATATATTTTGTCATTTTAGATTTGCATAAAAATATAAAGGTTATGTATTGTTCATATGTAAAAATGTTAATGAGTACAGCTTATTTTAGCAGAGAGTAAAAAATACTGAGGGTATCTATCTTTCATTAATCAGCCAAGCACAATATGGGGTGCCAGATACGTACCCAGGACTGTGGTAGAAGAAAGAGGATTACAATTTTTAAATATTGCTGAGACTATGCATATAGTTTCTTTTAGCAATTTTAATAATGGAAAGGGATCAGCAGTTATGAGATCTTAAATGTCTTTTACCTGCAACACTCAAAAGGAGAGCAGGAAATTGAAGTCAAGAGATATCAGCCTGGATACCGAGCAACATCATTTGCTACCTGCAAGCTGGAGTTCATCATTTAAACCCTGTGCACTTCAGCTCTCCATCTGCAATAGGGGTCATTATACCTACATAATCATTTCACAGGGCTATTGCTAAGATTATATTAAATAATGGACAATTAACTACTGTGGGAACTGCAAAGCTCCACACAAATGTTAGTACTGGTTCAGTGTCTGTTCTCATACCATTTAATCTTAGCTACAGTGAAATCCTAGGCGACTGTACAAATTCATGATCTTGTCCAGTTGTCATTTATGGTATAATATGTAAAAGTTAACCCAAGCACAGCCAAGGAAAGAGACAATTGGACATAGCTATGTATATTTTCATAACTAGCAAAAAGATTTGCTGGTTTTTGCCAATGTGCTTCTGTTATTTTTTTTTACTCCTGAAATTATATTTAAGTGCAGACTCTACTTAAAGCAATTTGCTGCTGGAATAGGCATAATGCTCTGATGTCTGCTTTGCTTCTAATTATGTTCAAGCTCATTTTGACATTTAAGGCCAATTACATTAGTCTAGATTCAGTAAGACTTCCTTAGTCATCTAAAATTTGAACAATAAACAGCTTTTTTCTCCTTTCTCTTTATTCATTTAAGTGGAATGCTTGGCAACAAGCATATTTTGGGAATTGTAAAAGCAAAATAAATAATGTGGGCTCATTTTGAAAAAAAAAAAAAAGCAAACAACTGCTTGGTCTTTCTTGCCTACATAAAAGGCAGTCACAGAATTAATTGAAACCACCAGTTTCAACTTTATTTCCTTCTAAATCGCAAGGAATAAGGCACAGTTATTTTAAAGATATATTGATATTTTCAATGCTTCAGTTCTGTTAACACAAACGTAATTAATTTCAACAGATCTCTAATTTCGAAAGAGTTCAATATATAGAGAGATATATAAACATAGCTACAAAAACTTTATCATTGAACAGTCACTATTAATTAAACTCTCCAGAACAGGACCCTACACCAGAATTCAGTTAGTATTCCTTTGTGTTTTAAGATCCAGTCATGTGATGACTTAAGACACAGAGCGAAGCACTTAATTTACTTGCCTCCTTGTTTTCAATCAATTTGCCAACTCTGCAATTTTTACTGTTGATTCAATAGAAGATGCTGATGAGTTGACAACACCAAAAGGCAATTCATAGCATCTGTTAGTAAAAAAGAAGTCATTGTAGCCTCTTTGTTTAACTTTTATAGGTAAGATCTGGTCTGGAAAAATAGACTGGAAAGTATATCATAAAAAAAAAAACAAAATTTTCCAGTTGACTGCCATTATCCATTCTCAGTTAATGGGTCATAGAATAGTAGACCTTCATAGCTGGAAGATAATTATCGTGTAATTCAAAGATGAAATAATGTGTTTGAAAACACTGTCAAACTTTCAAAATTACATATCTAAATGAAATTTCTTAAAAATATAGTTTATCCTTGATCATTTTTGAGCTTTATAAAAGTGAGATCACACCATATATGACAAAACATTTTAAGTCGTAAAGAATACATAGGAGTTCTGGGCCGGGAGCAGTAGCTCACGCCTGTAATCCCAGCACATTGGGAAGCTGAGGTGGGTGGATCACCTGAGCTCAGGAGTTTGGGACCAGCCTGGCCAACATGGCAAAACTCTGTCTTTACTAAAAAATACAAAAATTAGCTGGACATGGTGGTGGGTGCCTGTAATCCCAGCTGCTCGGGAGACTGAGGAAGGAGAATCGTTTGAACCCAGAAGGCAGGGGTTGCGATGAGCCAAGGTCGTGCCATTGCACTCCAGCCTGGGCCACAAGAGTGAAACTCTGTCTCGAAAATAATAATAATACATAGGAATTCTGGAATGTAACCAGTATGAGAGAAGTTGCTTTTGCTTGGGGACAGTATTTTAAAGACAGATTTCAAAATTATTATTTAAACTATTCTTTATATAATGCTTTATTGTTTTTAAAGTATTCACATATACATTATTTTGATTTTCTATTTTTAATTATTATACTTTAAGTTCTTGGGTACATGAGCACAATGTGAAGGTTTGTTACAAAGGTATACACGTGCCGTGGTGGTTTGCTGCATCCATTGCCCCATCATGTGCATTAGGTATTTCTCCTAATGCTATCCCTCCCCAATCCCCCCACCCTCTGCTATCCCTCCCTTAGACCTTCATAGTTGGAAGATATGTATTGTGTAATTCAAAGATGAGGCACTGTGTGTGATGTTCCCCTCCCTGTTTCCATGTGTTCTCATTGTTCAACACCCACTCAGCGAGTGACAATGAGATTACATATTTGAGGAAGACTGATCTCAGAACAGCTGCATGTTTTACCCAAAGCCATTAAATAACTCAGTGACTTAGACTCAGACTGTGAAAGCAGAGGCTGAGTACTTGGTTCTTGGCCTCACTGCTCTGCAGGCTTAAGAGCATCCTGGTTTGCATACTCAGTGATTCAATCTCTATCTTAAACTGTGGTCCCTCAGCCATTCCTTCTAGAAAGATGAGCTCTTTGGCGTGAGGGCAGTGATGGGCATGGCTGAAGTCACACCAGAAGAAGCAGCTTTGAAAAGCTCCTGGCTGATAGGCATGGACCAATAAGAGCAGGAGCCTTGCTGAGAATGTCGAGGTCCCTTTGGAGGCTGCGTGGGAAGGGAGCCCGTTTCCCTGGGATGTTGCTTTCTCCACAGGGCAGCCGGATAGCTAGTTGCAGCCGTGGAGCATCGGATTCACCTAGGAATTGATATTTTTCCTGAAGCTTTCACCAAAAAAGACAGATGGAATTTGAAGAACTGGGAAGAGTGTGATTGAATTGGAGGGATTTGAAATAAAGAAGTAGCTACAGTCAATGGCTTTAACAAACAGTACTATATTTACACTCCAAATTCCAAATCCACAGTATTCATATTTAGGTACAATTTAGTTTAGCCACAGTAAGTTGTGGCTCTTAGAGCTTTTATTTACCATGGGATTTTAAATACATCTCATGTCATTTTCATTGGTTTCCTTAACCCCTAATTTTCCATAAGATCTTCATCCTGTTAATTATGACTTTGCCAACCAATATACTTTTTAGAAATGTAACCTCAGCATTAGGTACATCCGACATTTACTGTATACCAATATCATCTTGAATGTTGCTAAAGCTTTGAATAGCTGAATAAGATTTAAATAAAAGCAAAGGAAACTATGCAACAACATATTAATGGATTACGACGTCAGTGGGTTTTTCCAAAGATAAAACTATTCTATGAATTATTGCTATTTGAGCCGTTAAAAAAGATACAAGGAGACTGAGTAGGTGAATAATTAAGGCAATTAAAACCGAAAGAGATGTCACTTTTGCACTCAGCTAATACCGTCAAAGAAAGGCTTCTATTTTAGGGCTGTCATATAGTACGGCATAGCAGGGACTTCCTCAATAAAAAGGTTGAGCTACCCAAACACCGCATGTTCTCACTCATAGGCCTGTGTTGAAAATGAGAACACGTGGACTCAGGGAGAGGAGCATCACAAACTGGGGGCAGTTGGTGGAGGATAGGGAAAGGACAGCAGGGGGTGGGGAGGGATACCATGGGGAGAAATGCTGGATATGTATGAAGGGGGAATAGAGACAGCAAACCACCTGGTTATGCATGCACCTATGCAACAACCCTGCATGACCTGTACATGTACCCCAGAGCCTAAAGTAAAATAAAAAAAAAATAATAAAAAGTTTGAGCTACTATATAAATTGTCCAGTAGATTTCATTTTAAAAGAGAAAATGTTCTTGAACCAGTAGAGTTCAAGAACATTTTCTCTTTTAAAATGTTTTTGTAGAGAAAGTTCTTGAACCAGTTAAAGATTTAAAAAGTAGATACAAATTATGTTGTAAAATGAAAGTTATATGTGGATGATATGAGTTGTATTCCCCACCACATTTTAACATTTTTTAGTGTATATATTTTTTCAACAGAAAAATATACATTTTATGTGTATTTTAATACAAACATTTAAAAAAGGTCAAAAGTAATTTACTGAAACATGTTTACACAAAAACTTGTATACAAATATTTATAGCAGCATTATTAGTAATAGCCAAAAGGTGGAAACAACACAAATATCAACTGATAAATAGATAAAATGTGATATATCCATCCAATAAAATATTATTTGTCAACAAAAGGGAAATGAATTCTGATGCATACTACAACATAGATAAACCCCGGCCACACATTGCATGATTCCCTTTATAGAAAGTATCCAAAGTACAAAAAGCCATAGAGACAGAAGGTAGATTATTAATTTCCAAAGGCTGAGGGAGAGGGGAATGAGGAATGACTGCTAATGGGTGTGTAGCTTCTTTTTGGGATAAAGAGAATGTTCTTACATTAAATAGTGGTAATGGTTGCACAACTCTGTGAATCAACTAAAAGCCACTTAATTGTACACTTTGAAAGGTGAACTTTATGGTAGGTAATTGTATCTCGAAAACCTATTTCTTTTAAAAGTCAAAAAATAAAAAGAGTATAGATCCCATCCCTTGTTCCTTAGTCCTTTTTATTACAGTCCTGAGAGTTACACGTTTACTGTATACACTTTCAAGCATTTATATCCACACAAAAGCGTATCAATATATGGACATTGCAATAGGATAAGACTATATATTCTACTTGCTCTATTTTGACCAAAACCCAAGATGTTTAACCATTCTACTTTTTCTTAATATTTGACTGTTTTAACATAAATTGATATCCACACATGCTAAAATACCAAAATATGCATTGAGTCATCAAATTTCAAAGGTCATCCATGATAATTTTTTAAGGGTTTAAAACTGCTTTGCGAGGTTTTTACACCTATTTATTTCAGCACAAGAAAATACCTTTGCTTTCCCTTCACCTAACTCTAAGGAGGTCTAGTAGAGATATTTAGGGTCCGAAATGGACCCTTGGGGCTTGAGAGAGAAAAGGATCTTCTGCTATTGATGATCTGGTTCTGCCACAACACTGTGGCATGGGTCCTCAGTGGCCCTGGGGGAAGCCTGGTGTAAGTAATGTGGCCCAGCCTACCTATGTTGATGTTTAAGGGGTGCTAGGAACAAAAGAGAAGAAGACTTTTGCTTGTCCCCCTTTCTTGCCTGTTTGCTGGTCTTATTTTTATCCAATGCTCTTAATCTCAGCTTACAACCAGAAAATACAGCACCAAGATGTGAGCCCACTTAGGGAAAAACTGTCATCTGTTTTAGTAGTGATATCAAGGAAGTTGGAGGACAAACGCAGAACTGGAAGCAAGGACTAAGGTCGGATTTAACAGGATTTCCTGAAAGATTGGATGTAGGATATGAGGAAATGAGATGAACCAAAGTCTTCTGGGTTATTGGCCTGAATAACTTGAAGGGATTTGCCGTTTTCTTGGCTTTGGGAAGGAGTGCAGAAAGAACAGGTTTGGAAGTGAGGCATAAAGAGTTTAATATGAGATATCAAATACTTGAGATTCCTGTTATCTAACATCTGTCCAAGTAAAAATGTGGAGTTGATTCTGGAGGTGGAGCTGGAAATACAACTGTGGGAGTCATCAGTACATACATGGGATTTAAAGGCATTATAATGGATGAGATCAAGCAGGTAGTGAGTATTGAGAGATAACAAAAGATCTGAGGTCGAGCCCTGGAGCGCTGCAACATTTAGACGTTAGGAAATTGAGGACAAACCAGCAAAGGAGCCTGCAAAGGGCTGGCATTGGATTTTGTGGCTCTGTAGTGCAGGGCTCTGGCCCTTTTGGTGATTCAAGATGCTTGTTCACTGCTTTTCTATGTGTTTTCACTGGTAGCATCCCTATGACGTTCCTCTTCCTCTCACTCTCCTGTTGTGCTTTCACCCTCTACTCTCTGGTTCTCACCTTGCTCTCGCATATCCAAGGAAGATGATGCACTCTAATTAGAAACAAGAACTGAACTCAGTAAGCTAATGATTTTCAAAATCTTTCTCCTCCATTAGGTGAAAATCATTGCAGTCTCTTTATTCAATACATTTTCTTTTCCACTTAAATTCTGTTCATGCAGAGACTGATTCCTGGGAACATCCATGTGCTGGCAACTTTGACTTTGTAATTTCCCTTTTGCCCCACTCACTTGCATGACTGATCTCCAGTCATTTGTTCTCTTCCAGAGTCTGCTATTGACAATCTGATTTTTCTTCATAGTTTTCCAGTAAAATTCACTAGAGATGTTTTGATATGCTTAATTGTTCCCTGGCAGGGTAGAGTTGTTTATTTCAGATCACCTCATAGCAAACTGGACCATTCTCAAGTAAATTACTCATCCCAGGTGCAGTTATCAGCAGGGAGGCATCTGCGGTATTAACAGTGATTGACCTGTATAGTGATGTTTAATATGTGATTATGTCACTAGCAACAAACAAAATAGCACTTGTAAACACAGTTGTTTACCCCTATTTACATGTATAGGTTTGGAATTGAGGGGCAAAGTAGCAAAATAGAGAAAATTACCAACTCCCCTGCCACTAAAAACTAAGGAAATGAGTAAAATTACCAGAGAAAATTATACCAGCATAACCACAGTAAAGAAGGGCTACAATTTCATGTCATTTTCTCTGAATAGCAGCTAGGAGGGAAGAACAGAAGAGAAAGATGAAGGAGGAGGAGGAAAGGGTCAGGGAGGAGGAGGAGAAGAGAATGAGAGAGAACGTGAACACTCTAGGCTCATCTCTTAAACCTGTCTTCTGGAAGAAGTTAATAAGAAATAAAGTTGAAAAAGCAACTAAACCATATACTCATCTCCCAATCTGTGATGTCTCTAGCCAAGGGGCTATGCAGAGCCCTGGAAAGTGATAAGAACCACTCATGTGTAGAAGCCACTCGTTCCAGAGGCGAAATAATCCACTAGATCTCACCATTTTTATTTTTTTCAACTGAGAAGGCTTGAAGTGAAGGCAAAATGTCATACCTTCTGACAATGAATAATCTCCCATTAAACGACAAAAAGCATAATGAAAATATGAAGAGATGAAAACAGATGCTTCAAGAGGACAGGAGGCTCATGATGAAGAGGGGTGAGGAGGGCCCCAGGATTTGTCCTGTTCCCCGCTACCAAAAACAAAAACCAACAGGAGGACGTTGTCTTTGCCCTCACCTTGAGTCAGAGGAGTGGAAATGATGTCTGGAGAGAAGCTAGTGAATTTGGGGAAGTGAACCCTTAGGACTGATTAGTTCTGGCTGGAATAAAGAAATCTTGAATCTACCTGAATTGAAGAAATATCGGAAGCCTGATATTTCAAGCATAACTGCCCATACACAGCTTCAGCTAATACTTCTCTCCCTGAAAACCCCTCTCCTTATACTGAAACAGTAAAACACAGAGAAGTAAACCTAGCTGACAATTTTAAAAGCACTCTACTGACTGGGCTAAGATATTTGAAATAATTCTCTGCCACTGTATTAGAATAAAAGATCTAGATAATAAAGTTAAAGGTGGAAATTATGGCAACAGTGGAACCAGTCTAAAAAGAAATTGGTTCAAATTAAAGCAGATAGTGAGGACCCCAAGAACAGTATCTATGAGAGTAAGAATCAAATGGTTTCTGGGCAATTAATAGTTTAAAGAAGAGCATCTGTAGGATAATAGGAAGGGTTTATTCTAAACAATAGGTGTAATGTGTGAGGATCTGGAAGCTCCTTGAGGTAGAAGAAAGAAAGAATATATTTATTTTCCTAATGGGACATGTGAGAAATAATCAGAAAATCTCAGCAAAAACAAAGCCAAGCCAAAAACTGTGTTAAAAAACAATAGCTCAAATAATGTGAGTTAAATTGGCCCAGATTCTGAGCAATTAATGGAAAGTAAGAAAGGTTCTGTTTAACCTTGACCATTTACCATCTTAATACCTTATGTGTCATACTATCAGAGTCCTGGAGGAGGAAGTATAAATTTAGAACATTACCTAGCCCAACAGTAAGCAATGTTTTCATAGGAAACATTGACTATCATCATATTGATTATCAACTTACTGAGAAGCATGGAAGGCCCAATTATGACAGAAAAACAAAATGTAAATATTGTCAAACTTGAGGATTTAAATGGAAATGTGATTCAAGATGCTTGTTCACTGCTGGATCATAGATGGAAAATAAAAGCAGAGAGAAGAGGTGATCTGACAGGTAGCAGTGGCAAAACCTTCATTTCACACAGGGAAGGGTCAAGTCTTTCTAGTTTAATGGAAAAAGAAATAGAGATTTACATATAAAATTTGGGAGTGGTTAAGAGAAGTAGGGAGTGATGTTGATCCTGAATGCAATCTTCATATATCGTAGCAGAAGTCTATGTCTAAAGTGGATAAATCAAGAAATCCTAAATAGGGATAGGCATAACACCATCAGAAGTGCAAACAAAAAATGGTTGAAAATGGTGGCCTCTGGAAAGTGGACTGAGATATTTAGGAATAACATTGTTGCTTTTTATTCATTGAGAAAGCTAAGGTTTCTTTACTATTTCATGTTTCAGTTATGTGCTATCATCATGATTAACATTTTAAAAAATAATATTAAGAATGAGCTTACCAAAAAATGAGTAGAAATTATATAAGAAGAAATCTTTGTTTAGAATTATGACTAAAGACTTAATAAATGCAAATGTATGTCTTTCTCCTAGATTGGCAATCACTTGAGAACAATATCAATTTTTCTTTAAAAATCTAAGGTGATCCCAGTGAATAAAACAAAATTCTTGGGGGAAATTGAATATAAAAATATACAAGAAAATTCTGAAAACAAAGAGTTTTGAGTAGGAGTGAGTAACTCTACTGGTTTTTAAAAAGTACAATTATTGGGCAATTTGAAGATGAAATAGATTGATGGAAAATAATAGAAAATCTAAAAATAGAGCCATGCGCATATGAATATTCAATATGTGATAAAAGGGGTATTTCAAATTAGTGAAGAAAAGATATGTATTCAATTAAGTTCTGCTGAATCAATTGATCACCTCTTTTAAAAAAAAAAGGTTAATTCCTGTCTCATTACTTATACCAAAGTAAATTCCAGATTTAAACTGATTTAAACAGCCACTTCAGCTTCAACATGTTTAAAATAATAAAATAAGGAAAGTGTAAAACTACTGCACAAAACCACAGGTAAATTTCTATTTAATCTTGCAGTGTTAGAAGTCTTTTTAAGCAAAATAAAAACACTTTTTTAAAAAAGGAATGACAGACCACGCTGAAATTTAAAACTGATCTTTGCAAAAATGTAAGAAATGTATAGGGAAAAATGCATTAAACATACATGGCAGATAAAAGATGAGTTTTCTCAATTTGTAAAGAGTTGGTGGAAACCAATAAAGAAAAAAGTCAGCAGGGCAGAAAAATGGAGTAACATGGGAATAGGTAATTTAAAGAAACAGCTTCCTCTCTGCCTTCTCCCCATTAAAACTCTGCTCCTCTCATTACTAAGGTCAATTGCTCTCATTTTCCCAAAACTGTTCTTGATTCACCCAAGAGGACTGAATTGGCTCTTCTCTGTTGCCAGTTTAGTAGTTTTACCATATTTTTGCCTACACACCATAGTTAATAGTCTTCCCTTTCTTTTAACATTATTTTTTCTTTTGAGACAGAGTCTTACTCTGTTGCCCAGGCTGGAGTACAGTGGTGCAATCTCAGCTCACTGCAACCTCCTCCTCCCTGGGTTCAAGTGATTCTCCTGCCTCAGCCTCCAGAGTAGCTGGGTTCACAGGTGCCCATCACCATACCTGACTAATTTTTATATTTTTAGTAGAGGCAGGGTTTCACCATGTTGGCCAGGCTGGTCTAGAACTCCTGACCTCAAGTGATCCACCCACCTCAGCCTCCCAAAGTGTTGGGATTACAGGCGTGAGCCACCGTGCCTAGCCAATATCCTTCATTTTCTGAGAATTGATCATGTTCATCTTTTTCTGCCCCTCTCAGTTATACATTTCTTAAGGGAAGAAACCATGTTTTACTCGGCTCAATCCCCGATGCACCAAACCTTGAGTAGCCACCAATAATCCCTGTTTGAATAAACAAAGAGCACAGGCCCTATGGACGATGTAAGTCAGTGAGTGCACTTGAGTCGCTATCTCCAACACGCTATCATTTGAATTTAATTTTCTGGATAAAATCTCAGCAAAACTGATAAGGCACCCTTCAAGCAGGACACAAGCTAATTTTCAGCCTGTGATAGAAGTATTTGTTGGCACTTCCTTTCATTTATTCATTTCAGTAGCTAAACACACAGATCCCATCGTAACAGAAAGCTTTGTTTGCAAATATAATTTAGTACGTCTCACAATATGAGCTTGCAGGTGGTTGAACTATGTGGAAATTAGATTTTTTTTTCTCCTGAGACTCTGAAATTAGAAGATAACCCCAGTGTTCTTGCCCACATCAATTATCTCACAACGGATTATGATCCCATAGCTCCACGTTCCTGAGCATCTACTGAACACATAATAGCTGTGTTGATCAAATGTGATGCAGCAGATGAAAAAACATCAGCTGGTTTGTGCCTAAGACAGCAGAAAGTTGCGCCTACATTTTTGGTCTCTAGATACCAAAAATAAATCTGTTGGGCTAAATCATGAGCTTTCCTATTACTTTTGGGGAAAGAAAGCCATGTCTAGTAAAATATCTTTTATACTGGCGGGTATTTTGACTCCACCTATTTCTATTGAGTCTTTAGGATGTATACATGTTTGTACACTGACACTTGAAGAAAATACAGCAATCATATTTTTTATGTGAATCATCTTTAGAATTTGTGTTCCTCACCTTTGGGTGCAATAAATATTCAAGAGAAAAAATATATAGGGAAAAAATAATTGCCCTAAATGGTAAGTTCTGAAATACTTATAAGGTTAAGTGATGTGTTGAAAAATTCTCAAAAGCAATTTTAGAAGGAATAATTTTTGCAGAGAGTGGCTGTCTCTTAGGGACCATGGCAAGAAAAATAGTATATTGCCGTTGGTGATGCTGGGGTCAAGTATCAATAACAACATACGTCATATTTTCATGAACAAAACGCTTTGTAAGATAAGATTACAGAAAAATTAACTCAAGGTAAAGATAAGTACTTTGCCCAGGGACGAAGGACAAACGGAAGAACTTATCTTCTAGCTCATGGTTCATTTAATAATTGCTCCTTTTTCAAATAGGTCCACTGTGTTCTGGGCCTTGAACAGTGTACTTCTATGAAAAAAAAAAAAAGTTTGTTATCCTTACTAAAGGAAATTATGCTTAGGTCACTTCTTGGTCTTCTGGCTAAGATCAAGTGTGAAAATTACACTTAGAGAGATTACTATGTAATTAGGCCTAGGTGGATCCTGGGTAGACTTCATTGAATGCAGGGTGCAATATCTGGTAAAGTACTTACTGTGGAGTTCTAATGCCTTGGTGCTACTTCTATTAGTGCCATAAATTAATAGAGTGACTTTGGGATAATCACTTAGCATCTTTGAGCATCATTTTCCTTATCTTCAAAAAAAAAATCGGATTGGAGCATCTGTACCAGATTAAGTCTCTCTCTAGGTCCTCCAGTGTAACCAGGTTTCTGTCTTGGCCTCAGTCCATCTTTGCATTATCCTGGACTTTATTTATTGGAATCTCAATATCTGAGAATTCCATTGACGTCTTTATTGTATTGAAGCCTATAAAGACATTTTTAAAGAGTCACTAGACTCCAGTGAGCAATTTGCTCCGGACATCATCATAGTCTCATTACAGTTTTTATTGACTACTAATGTGTCTAGGATACATGAGTTGAAGATTCACAGATACATATATATTTAATTAGAAAAATATGTAAGAATGAAACTAGCCAGAGATCTTCGCAGAAAGAGTATGAGACTTTTAGCTGGACTGGCTTTTGTTGAAATGGTCTATTATTTATTTATATATTTATTTGGTTTTTTTGGCATTGGCTTCTTCCATGATCTTGACTCTGTGCCTTGAAACTCTTTTTAAATCATGAAAAATGTGTTTGTCTTTACGTTGTTCAGTGTGGCAATATAACTTAGAAATATTTCTTTTTTAAAGAGTCATGTTTTTAATTGATAGCTGAAATAATATGATAGATGGGTTCTATAAAAATAAAACTAAGGTTATTGTTCTTTTGTGTGCTTTAGACAAACAAATGTAATTCCCTATAAAAATAAGTTCTCTTAGAAGGAACAAAAAAGTAATCTGTTGAAAATGTTAGATAGCTTTCTGAAAGGAAAATACGGCAAAAACCAAAGATCTTAAATTTATTTCTAATTTGTTCAACAGTATTTACTGCCAACAAAACAAATTTTAATTTAGGGTAATTATTTTCTTATTCCACATCAAATAGTTAAATATCACATTTTAAGATCTTTATTCTCATATCTTTTCTATCTGTTGAATCAAGACTGTTCTTGCCCTGATCAATTAGATAGAAATCAATAATATTGAAATCGAAGTCTTTGAACATCAGATACTAATTTGAAGTCATATGCAAGCCTAAAGCTAGTGTGTAACACGTTCATTCTTTTCCTCTTAGGCGTTTATGTCCATGTTCCAGATCCTCACCCAGGAAGGATGGGTGGATGTAATGGACCAAACTCTAAATGCTGTGGGACATATGTGGGCACCTGTGGTTGCCATCTATTTCATTCTCTATCATCTCTTTGCCACTTTGGTGAGTTAGCATTTCTTTTCAGTTATATCTTGGAATTTATAATGGGATGAGCACCAACAGATATTTGACCTATTGTCAATTTCAAAATGAGCGCCAAAGGACGAAGGCAGGGTAGTCTGGTTGGATGAGAGCCCTTCTTTTATTCTAAGTTTCTACATATCAAAGAACGGCTTGATTTGTTAAGTTAGAAATTTTCTCCATCAGGTACCAGTGGTTGCAAGAGGGAAACAAGACAGAACAAAATGAAAATCTCACATTTACATACAAATTTAAGTATCCCCAAGGATTCACACCTAGATGTTCTCAGGATCAAACCAGAACTACATTATTTTTTTTTCTCATGTAGAGACACTGTCTTCATTTCACTGCATCCTCTTCACAGCTGTAATTAAACTGAAGACAGAAGCTGTGGACCTCAGGGTGCAGTCTGTTAATTGGAAATCAGCACAGTGTTTTTGTGCTATGTGAGACTGGAAGAAACACATGGAAAAAAAATAAAACACATCACTGCAAATATTGTAAAAGTACAAGAAAACTCAATACCAAAGTCCAGTAAGAACCGACTTCTGTCACACCAGCAGATTTTTCTCCTCAGTGTACTTCCATTAAAAGCAAAGAAAACGTGATGAAATGTAGCCTATGACTTACTAAGGAATGTAATACCAAATGCACATCTCTATATAATAAATGTGATCATATTCAAGAAGCAAACCTAACTTCTAATATGATGTTAGAAGTTCCAAGTTGTGGACTCAAATGTTACCCTTTATGAGGAACACAAAAAATAAAAACAACTACTACTATTATTTTTGGCAATATGTCTTAGAGTTACAAAATATCTTACAATATTATTGCTAATCTTTGGAACACATAATTAGACAATATTCCCAGTTAACAGATGATATAACTGGGGTTCAGAAGAGTTTAGTAGTTTGTCTGATGTCACATGGAATGTAAATATGACCAGAGTGTTCCCAGGTCTGTCTGATCTAGATTTGGCCTTTCGTCTTGTAATTATTTATTACCGCTTTCCTGGATAATGAAGTTTAAAGTTGCCTGAAAGATGTCTTTGTCAAGTCAAACTTCTGCCAAAGAATCGCTAGCATAAAACAAATTACATATAATCTCTAAGTTTATAGTTTCAATTCTAAATATCTATGAATAAAATAAGTCCTTGAGAAACTAGATATAACTTAGAAGTTGTGTTTGCTGTAGACAGAGGCTTTCAAAACTAAGACATGTCCACCAAAAAGTGTATGAGAATTCATTGTTACGTGGTGTGAAGTCATGGGCTCAAACAGTAGAACCACTTAGACATAGTTTTGGCCTTTTTTTTTTTTTCACATAGAGTTGACTTCTAAAACATTCACAAAAGACAGGAACATGGTACAGTAGGAATGGAAGCCTGGCTTGCAGAGCCGAATCTGGCTATCCTGGTGTTTGTACAACACAGCCCTGGGGTCTTTGCACCTTCCCTTCCAGGACCTTCAAGCCTGTGCCATTTATTCATTCAGGCATTCATTTACTCATGCATTCAACTAAGTTTATTAAGCACTATGTATTTAAGTTACTTTAAAACTATGGAATTTCTCAGAGACTACTGATTTTGGGTTAAATGCAGGATAGATTTGATTGAAATCATCTATGTCAGGGAGTATCAATCTAATTGTTTTCTAGTAATCGACCTAATTGTTCTCCTAATAAAACAACATAATGCTTTACTTTCCTTATTAAAGATGTTTCACACTCAGATATACGTTTGATTCTTAGACACACAAAATATGAAAACTGGATGGAAAAACTACGTAGCCTATTAAATTGCTTAGTAAAATAATATTTTTTTCAAGTGAAAATGCTACTAGGGCCACTAATATAATAAAATATTAAAACTGGTATATAGCCTTCTCGGGCAATCTAAATCTTCTTTATGAGCTAATATATGGCACTGGTTGTAAAACACTTAAAGTTCATCCAAGGACTCCTGGGGTGCACCTGAGGCTTTAGGAATCCACAGAGCACAAGATAAAAACTCATCTCTAATTCCACTCTTTCCATCTACTGATTGAAGTATCTACCCAAAACATCTGTTCTAACTTTTTTTTATTGTGATTTTCAAAAAAAAACTGTTCTAAGTTAAAACTAAAAATTGAAATAATTTGTTCTTTTATTCACATTTTTTAAAAGTTTGTAAAGCAATTGAGAATTCAGAAGCCTATGTGTTAATGAGAACAGTTTGGTAAATGTGGTGTTGTATGAAACTATGAAATTGGAGTCCAAAAATCCAGATTCAGATTCTAGCTCTGCTGGTGACTTGATATGTGACTTTCGAAAAATCAGTTAACTTTCCTGATCTCTCTGTTGTGTTATACTGGAAAGTGAGGCTAATAATTCACAATTCACCTAGTTTCCAAGGTTGTCATGTATCTGTGAGTTAACCCTGTATCTCTGAGGATGTTTTAAACCACCAAAACTGAGCCCCTTTAAGTGTAGATAAGATGGTATATGCATATAAAGCCATATATTAATAAATGTTAAAATTACATTATGTTCAAATATTTTAATTTATAGAAGTAAAGTATTATTGATTAGGGTATCATTTATGCCCCTTCTGAATTAATTTCCACTCTTCCTTCTTTCTCTCCTTCTATACACCTCTTCTCCCAGTCAATGACTATGATAATTTTAATATAAATTCATTTCCCAATGTTTAAAACATATTTCACTAAATTTAACATATCCTTTATAAGACTCAGTTTTTGTGATACTAAGGAGAAAAGCAAACTATACACATAGAGGATAAGGTGCATCCCTACTTCAGAGTTTTTTTTTAATGAATTTTTTATTGTACTTTAGGTTCTGGGGTACATGTGCAGATCATGCAGGATTGTTGCATAGGTACACACATGGCGATGTGGTTTGCTGCCTCCATCCCCCCATCACCTACATCTGGCATTTCTCCCCATGTTATCCCTCCCTGACCTCCCCAACCCTACACAATCCCTCCCTTGGACCCCCCCAACAGACCCTAGTGTGTGATGCTCACCTCCCTGTGTCCACGTGTTACCATTGTTCAATGCCTGCCTATGAGTGAGAACATGCAGTGTTTGATTTTCTGTTCTTGTGTCAGTTTGCTAAGAATTATGGTTTCCAGATTCATCCATGTTCCTACAAAAGACACAAACTCATCATTTTTTATGGCTGCATAGTATTCCACAGTATATATGTGCCACATTTTCCTTGTCCAGTCTCTCATCGATGGGCATTTGGGTTGGTTCCAGGTCTTTGCTATTGTAAACACTGCCTCTATGAACATACGTGTGCATGTGTCTTTAGAATGATTTATAATCCTTTGGATATTTACCCAGTAGTGGGATTGCTGGGCCAAATGGAATTTCTATTTCTAGGTCCTTGAGGAAGCGCTACACTGTCTTCCACAATGGTGGAACTAGTTTACACCCCCACCAACTGTGTAAAAGTGTTCCTATTTCTCCACATCCTCTCCAGCATCTGTTGTCTCCAGATTTTTTAATGATTGCCATTTTAACTGGCATGAGATTTTATTTCAATGTGGTTTTGATTTGCATTTCTCTAATAATCAGTGATGATGAGCATTTTTTTCATAAGTTTGTTGGCCTCATGTCTTCTTTTGAAAAGTGTCTGTTCATATCCTTCGCCCACTTTTGGATAGGTTTGATTTTTCTTGTAAATCTGTTTTAGTTCTTTGTAGATTCTGGATATTAGCCCTTTGTTAGATGGGTAGATTGCAAAATTTTTTTCCCATTCTGTTGGTTGCTGGTTCACTCTAATGATTGTTTATTTTGCTGTACAGAAGCTCTGGAGTTCAATTAGATCCCATTTGTCTCTTTTGGCTTCTGTTGCCAATGCTTTTGGTGTTTTAGTCATGAAGTCCTTGTCTAGGCCTATGTCCTGAATGGTTTTGCTTAGGTTTTCTTCTAGGGTTTTTATGGTGTTAGGTCTTATGTTTAAGTCTTTAATCTGTCTGGAGTTAATTTTAGTGTAAGGTGTCAGGAAGGGGTCCAGTTTCTGCTTTCTGCACACTGCTAGCCAATTTTCCCAACACCATTTATTAAACAGGGAATCCTTTCCCCATTGCTTGTTTTTGTCAGGTGTGTCAAAGATCAGATGGTTATAGATGTGTAGTGTTGCCTCCAAGGCCTCTGTTCTGTTCCATTGATCTATATCTCTGTTTTGGTACCAATATCATGCTGTTTTGATGACTGTAGCTTTGTAATACAGTTTGAAATCAGGTAGCATGATGCCTCTGGCTTTATTCTTTTTGCTTAGGATTGTCTTGGCTATGCGGGCTCTCTTTTGGTTCCATATGAAGTTTAAGGTGGTTTTTTCCAGTTCTGTGAAGAAGGTCATTGGTAGCTTGATGGGGATAGCATTGAATCTATAAATTACTTTGGGAAGTATGGCCACGTTATCGATTCTTCCTAACCATGAGCATGGAATCTTTCTCCATTTGTTTGTGTCCTCTCTTATTTCCTTGAGCAGTGCTTTGTAGTTCTCCTTGAAGAGGTACTTTACATCCTTTGTTAGCTGTATTCCTAGGTATTTTATTCTCTTTGTAGCAATTGTGAATGGGAGTTTGCTCTTGATTTGGCTATTAGTCTGTTATTGGTGTATAGAAATGCTTGTGATTTCTGCATATTGATTTTGTATCCTGAGACTTTGCTGATGTTGCTTATCAATTTCAGGAGATTTTGGGCTAAAATGATAGGGTCTCCTAAATGTACAATCATGTCGTCTGCAAATAGAGACAATTTGACTTCCTCTTCTCCTAATTGAATACCCTTTATTTTTTATTTCTTCCCTAATTGCTCTGGCTAGAACTCCCAATACTATATTGAATAGGAGTGATGACAGAGGGCATCCTTGTCTAGTGCCGGATTTTGGAGGGAATGCTTCCAGTTTTTGCCCATTCAATATGATATTGGCTATAGGTTTGTCATAAATAGCTTTTATTATTTTGAGATATGTTCCTTTGATACCTAGTTTCTTGAGAGTTTTTAGCATAAAGGTCTGTTGAATTTTGTTGAAGGCCTTCTCTGCATCTGTTGAGATAATCGTGTGGTTTTTGTCATTGGTTCTGTTTATGTGGTGGATTACATTTATTGACTTGCGCATGTTGAACCAGCTTTGCATCCCCAGAATGAAACCTACTTGATCGTGATGGATAAGCTTTTTGATATGCTGTTGCAATTGGTTTGCTAGTAGTTGATTGAAGATTTTTGCATCTATGTTCATCATGGATATTGGCCTGAAGTTTTTTTTCTTGTTGAGTCTCTGCCGGGTTTTTGTATCAGGGTGATGTTGGTCTCATAAAATAATTTGGGAAGGATTCCCCCTTTTTGGATTGTTTGGAATAGTCTCAGAAGGAGTGGTACCAACTCCTCTTTGTATGTCTGGTAGAATTCAGCTGTGAACCCATCTGGACCTGGACTTTTTTTGGTTGGTAGGCTATTAATTACTGCCTCAACTTCAGCCCTTTTTATTGGTCTGTTCAAGGTTTCAACTTCTTCCTGGTTTAGGCTTGGGAGGGTGCAAGTGTCCAGGAATTTATCCATTTCTTCCAGGTTTACTGGTTTATGTGCATAGAGTTGTTTGTAGTAATCTCTGATTGTAGTTTGTATTTCTGTGGAGTCAGTGGTGATATCCCCTTTAT